>PVIU01005959.1:0-106926 GCA_004026605.1 Ondatra zibethicus
GTAGTCAGTCTAATGACTATCTTGAATATCACCATAGAACCTTTGTCCGGCGACAGAGGAAGATGGGCACCCACATCGGAGCACTGGACTGAGCTCCCAAGGTCCAGTTGAGGAGCAGAGGGAGGGAGAATATGTGCAAGGAAGTCAGGACCGCGAGGGGCTGGTCCACCCACTGAGACAGTGTGCCTGATCTAATGGGAGCTCACCGGAGCCTGCTGGATTGGGACTGAAGGAGCACGTGATCAAGCTGGACCCTCTGAACATGGCAGACGATTGGGGCAGATTGAGAGGCCAATAACGGTGGAGCTGGGATTCGTCTCTACTGAAAGTGCTGGCTTTTGGGATCCTGGTCTATTTGAGTGCAGACCTTCCTGAGCCTGGATGGAGGGGGAGGGCCTTGGACTTCACACAGGGCAGGATACCCTGCCCTCTCCTAGCACTGGAGGGAAAGTGGGGAGGGTGAATCAGGGAGTGGGAGGGAAATGGGAGGAGGGGAGGAAGTGGAAGTTTTGAATGGTATTATTTATAAAGCAATAAAATTAAAAAATAAATAAATAAATAAACCAGGTTGGTTCATCTGGGGCTACCGCGTCCTTCACAGCAGTGCGCCACAACCCTGAGTCCTGTGAGTAAACAGCAGGTCAGCCCCTGCACCCCAGTCTTAGCCTCAGCTGCTATAGCATAAAGCCAGCACAACACATTTCACCACTGCTGAGTCATCTGATCAAAGCCACCTGTCAACCTACATTATCATGTTCTCAAAGGTTATACACCCCTCCCCCATTAACCTCTGCATAGCTAGCTTCCAACTTTGTGTTTTCTAAAAGGCTCAGCTGGCTATCATTAATGCACAGAACTGATCTTGGTAGGAAAACAGGGTTCCCTATCAGACAAGTTCAGAGTCCTTTCTTTCCCTTGGTGGCAAAATCAATGATCCAATCTAAAAAACATGATTGCCAACCAGTGTGTAAAGGTGGTTGCAATGCAAAACCAGCTGAGCTAGTGTGATCCCCAGGACACATGGAAAGGTAGCAGAGAATCACCTCCACAAAGTTAACCTCTGACCCCCACATACATGCACCCCCACATCACAAACAGTCCCCCACAATAATACTTAAAAAAAAGTAAACAACTGAATACTTACACCTGGAAAGCAGATGGGGAAAAGCATGTGTGATCCAATTAGGGACTTTCCAAGGCTTTCTGCTTCTAAGAGTTGGCTGTCCTGACCTCTGCCCATGGTGACATCTCTAATGGTGTCTTCAGCTCAGACTCACAGAGCAGCTGGGAGCACCAGCTGGGAGCACCACACAGTGACTTGCTCTTTAAAGGACAATGGCTCAAACACTTGGATGTGTAAATAATTTAAGGGCTAATTAAATATTAACAGGATTTCTAGACCCTTCAAAAAGAAGAGACTAGGAGAAAGCAGAGCTCTGAAAACTGGACTAGGAAAGGAAATACCATTTGTGAGCACGTCTTAATTAAGAGATCACACACCGTGGGACTCCAGGACACAGGTATGCTGTTGGGGAGCCCCATTTGTAGTCTGCTGTAGTTTGTCCCCCCAAAGGTCAAGTGCTAAATGGCTTGCTCCCTCGCCTGGTGTACTACTGAGAGGTGGAGGAGTCCCTAGGAGGGCCGAATGGGAGGACTCAGGTCAGGAGGTGGCCCTAGAAGGGACTACTGAGAAAACTCCCGCCCCCGCATCCCTACCATGAGGTCCATGACTCAGCTCCAGCACCTGTAGTGAATGAAACATGGACTGAAAATGTGTAGGTGCATGTACATGTATGTGTGGGTGTGTGTATATGTGGAAGCTTGTACATGTATGTGAGGGTGTGTGTATGTGTGGAAGCCACAGGACAGCTTTGTATGTTGTTCCTGGGAGTGGTGCACCCTGCTTGAGACAGTGCCTCACTGGCCTAGAGCTTGCCGGATAGACTAGGCTCACCGGCTACAGAGCCCAAGGGACCCACTTGCCTGCCTCTCCAGCAGCAGGATTTCAAATACGCGTCACTGCTCCATTTTCTCATGTGGGTGTCAGGAATCGAACTCAGGTCTTTATGCATGACCTACCTCCCCGCCCCAGACTGAAACTTCTAAAACCACAAACCTAGTAATCATTTTCTTTTCATAAGTTCATCATATCCAGTATTTGTCAGTTACAGAGCTAACACTACTCCTTCAAGAGCAGTGGACATCCTGGTTCAGTTTCTCTTGCTCGCATGGAGGCAGAGTTATACCACCACCAAAGTTCAAAGTCGATGAACAAAGGCCACAGCAGACAGGAAAAAAAAAGTGAAATCAAAGACAGCTTTTAGCTGAGAAATCTTGGCCTCTCAGACTCTGCACATCACGGGAAAGTCAGCCCCAGAAGGGCGACTGGCAGACAATGAAGAGGTCTTAACGGAGCTTATACCAAACTCTGTCTAAAGGCAGCTCTTGCAAACAGCCGGATAATGGCATGATTCACCCATTAGATCATGCAGAATCGGCCACTGTGTGGGAATATGCTTGGTGTGAGGAAAGAAACAGTTTGGAAAAGAGATGTTTCTGGGGCGAGTGGGTGGAGAGGAGGGGATGGGCCCCAAACCAGGCAGTGCATTTAGGCTTGACAGCTCTCTAAGAATAGAATTTGTTCTGTGTCACAGAATGACCAGTTATCAGGAAATGGACCCAAGCAGATGACCTCATCTGATTGCCTCATGCCAAAAGCTAAGGACACAAACACCATGTGGAAGCTGTTGACAATTTAGGACACACCCCCAAAGACACCTTGCACCCCACTGAGCAATCCTCCCCCTGCTGAGTTGGGACAGTGAATCCAGTATCTACTGCTCAACTAAGGACGGTCACACAAATGGCTCCGCGTCCACACAGCATATCACAGACTCACAGACTCTGGTTTGGCCAGAATCATCTAGCTTGTTTTTCCAAACCTCCAAACAGCAAATCAACCACCAGGTCATTCTTACTTTCTTCTTTCTGGTCAGATGCCTAGGCAGAATCACCCACTGATATCTGCATATTTCAGGAAAGAAGCCCAACACCTTTAGCATGGAAACAGTGCTTGGGATAACCCTTCACATACTGCCGACAGTCTCTCACTCTAGTGCAGTATGCTCTAAAACCCTGAGCCGGCAAATGCACCTTTCTAATAGATACAATGTTATAAAGGGGGATTGGTCACACTACACCCTTTCAGCCTCTAATGGAAGTGAGCCAGCCTCGAAGTACAAGCCAGGGGTTCGAAGTACAAACTCATCTGAGCAAAAGGCCAGGGGGTGTAAGAGGAGAAAGACACTAGAGGAAGCCGAGTCTCTCTCCTGGTTTCCTGGCTTCAGAATGACCCTTAACCAACTGTTAAAAAGGTCAAATTTGCAGTATTCTTCCTTCCTCTCTGATCTGCCTTTGCCTTCTTTCTCCAAGGCCATTCCAGCTTCCATCACCATTTCTTCCATGTCTATACCTAACTCCACAAATCCTTTGCGGCACCTAGAGGTTCCCTCCTGGTCCCATGGTGGGAGCACCACAGCTCAGGGGAGGGGCTGGAGGGTGAGAGGAGAGGAGAGTCAGGCGGGGACGCATGGCACACTGGTTACTAAGTGGGGAAGAGTCCGGAAGTGCACGCCAGTCATTTTATGTGCTGAGGGCTTCCAGGCCTGACTGCAGGTCCACACTACAAGGCGGAGGGCAATGGCTAATGTGGGTAAAGCCTTGGCAACTACTCGCTGAAGGAGGAGGAGCTGGTTTAGGCTGGGGACTCTTCCAGAGAATGGTGCAGTCTATAAGCTCCATCGGAGAAGTGTGCTTACAGCAACGAGAAGGCTTGACGTTCAAGCCGTGGGAGAAGAGA
This sequence comes from Ondatra zibethicus, assembly GCA_004026605.1. Classification (NCBI taxonomy): domain Eukaryota; kingdom Metazoa; phylum Chordata; class Mammalia; order Rodentia; family Cricetidae; genus Ondatra; species Ondatra zibethicus. Next base: position 3,860 of record PVIU01005959.1, read on the forward strand.
CAGGCCACATCTGTCCCCTCTGTCATGTCCTGTATCAGTGAAATCAATAGAGGGAAAGACAAGATTGGAGGAAAATGGGCCAAAATGTCAACAATGGCTTTGTTGCTGGTTGAGGTCTGGCTTGCTAATTTTGACCTTATTTTTAAGTATTTTCTAAACTTTCTTTAACATGCATGTACTGAGAGGGAAAAAAAATAAAAGAAAATCTGAAGATGAACACAGCATCAGGCTGGATTGCATCTGTGACTGTACAGAATGACCTCCCACTGAGGTACCCCATATCACCACAGCCCCGAGTTCCCTAACTGGGGTCAGCAGGGCTGCCCGTTCCATCCCCTTGCCTGGCTTCAGATGCCCATCGACTCGGATTGCCAAGATGGCCACGGGAGCAGCGGACTTCCCCACCCCCTTTAGGGCAGTTTTATGGGGAACCTCTTTAGGGACTGGAGTTCCAAGTAAACTTGTGTTGCCAGAACTGCTAGGAACCGTAAGGTGAAAAGGTGACAGCTAACTCAATGTCACTAAAGTTCTTCTCTAAGCCTCCTGACCTGAAGATGCTGCCTTTGTGGAAGCCGCTGGAACTGGCATTGCTGGGATACCCAGCATTTCAAAATCCTTCACAGATGACCTTCGGGAAGGGCTCCCATGTCCTCAGAAGTACTTTGTTCTTGAAGCTCTGCCTGTGAGCTGCTGGGTGAGGTGTAATCCACCCTTGGTGACTATCAGTGGGACATCAACCTCACATCTGGGTAATTTGAAAAAAAAAATGAGCACAACCCACAGCCCTTTTCAGTCCAAGCGGGTCAGCATTCCTGCATCTTTCTAAGGCTTGTACTTAGACAGAGATGGCTCTGTTGGCCGCTACAAAGAGCCAAGAAGAAAGGACTACAGGGCGTGATTAGGATGCATAGTGCATGACAGCAGGGACTTCACCTCACCCCAAGATGAAGTACCCTGTCTCCACAGCACTGACCTTGGGAAAACTGCCCCCTTCTAACTAGCTGGCTTCCACCTAAAAGGCCTGTTATTTAAACAGAAGCAGGCACAACTGAAGAAAAAGTGTGTTGACCTGCAGGGGGAGGGGGGCATTGCTATTTATCTTTTGATCTGTTTTAGACACAGTCAAACAACCAACTCTGACCAAAGTCAGGAGACACCAGTGGGGCCTAGGAAAAGATAGAGCACAGAAGCCACATGACCTTAGCAATGTGCCTGAATGCCCAGCATGGCTCAGCTGCCATACCAGTGAGGCAAAATGCAGTCTGCCCCAGCTGTGTGGACGCTGGATCATCTGGCTAGTGAGCACATAGGAGGGGCCTAGCTGGGGTTCACCAGAACATAGGGTGTAGCTCCAGGCTTACCAAGTTTCTTGTTGTTGTGAGAAAGTCATTTGGAGAGAGGCAGAGCCCATGGCCCCAATTGGATCACCTTGTTAGTCCCTTCAAAGGCCATCTGTCCAGCTCTTTGCTTCTCTGGAGATGCCCCCAAGGAACATGTCAAGGGTTCCACAGAACACCTGTTCTCACCAGAGCATGCTTCCTGTCGCATTTGGCAGCACCGTGCTCTGCTTCCTCCATGAAACGAGCAACTCCTCAAAGCCTAGAAATTCAGCCCTGACAAACAAGTCACCCATCTGTCCATTTATCTAGGAAAGCGGTGTGTTCACTGTATTCCATGCAGAACTCCTTTGAGAGGGGCTCCTTTGAGAACTAAGACACAGTCCCTGTCCACAAGTTAAAATACAGGCTATGAGCTGGGTGGTGGTGGCGCACGCCTTTAATCCCAACACTCGGGAGGCAGAGGCAGGTGGATCTCTGTGAGTTTGAGGCCAGCCTGGTCTACAAGAGCTAGTGCCAGGACAAACCCTGTCTCAAAAAACCAAACCAAACCAAAAAAACAAAACAAAACAAAAACCATGCTATGGGCATGTCCATAGGCCTCAGCAAAGGCACTGGACAGAGGTTCTTAGCAGAGCCTTGGTGAGGTATGGGGGTGGGGAAGGGGCCTACTGAAGCTGTTTGAAATGGCTGACTTCCTTCAGACTAGGCTGGGATCAGCAAGTGTCAGAGCCGGATTCCAGATGCAAACCTCTAAGGAAGGGAAGCCGGACAAAAATCTACAGGCATCTCGCTGGCTCTGAGAGGCCATGGGGAGAGCCGGTGCTAGAAAGACCCTTGTCGATGTGTAGAAGCGCAGGACCACAAAAGTGGGTGAGCAGGGGCATAGGTGTTCAGTGAGAAAGAACGATGTGATGATTAAATATCAAGTCCCCACCCCAGAAGGCTCATGTGACATGTTATGCCTGCTATTCTGAGTGGCTCTGTCGGCTTTGAGTGATGGCTCCTAGGTGGAGGAAATGGGTCACTGGGTGAAGGGATGTTATTGGGAGATTATATCATGTGCCTTCCCCAAGCAAGGAGACAAGAGCACGGGGCTCTCAGAACAGCCACACAGAGAAACCACAGATGTGAGCTGGGACGAGAGGCTCACGTCAGTGCTAAGGGAAGGCTGAGCAGGCAGATCAGGGACCAGTGTTCTCGGACACCACCCCAAACCCAAGGCTGAAGGTGAATGAATGGATGGATTGGTGGTTTTACGTGCTGCTGAGCTCAGGGTCCAGGGAACACAGCTCCCTGCACTTGAGAACCCTCGTTGGGTGAGTGGAATCTGATGAGCAGGTGTCTTTAAGGGGAACACACCTGAGGGGGATGGAAATTCTTAGGGATCTGTGTTGTCTTGGGGCTCCTTCTATGGACAATGTTGAAAAGGAGGCTTCTTCACTGGCCTCCTCAGGTTCAAAGTGAACACAAGAGGGATCTTCAATGAACCGAACCACTGTTGCCAAGACCACAGGCTCCAGAAAGATGGAAAACTACATTTCCCAACTCCCCAGAGGTGGCCCAGGCTCTGTTAGAGTTAAGTGCTCCTGTGAAGCCTGTTGGAGGAAATGAGTCACACCTGGACAAGTCAGGCATTCTCGGCAAGCCTGGGGGACCACGGGAACTGCAATGGTAGTGTTTCTGCGGGAGAGGCCCAGGGGTGTGGCATGTGTCTGCCTTGGCTGCACTGCCTCCCACTGGGCTATTCCTGGCGCCGATGCCAGTTTTTCTTTCTTCCTGGAGAGTCTGTGAGGTCTTGGGTGCCTCCCACAACCCTGACCATGATAGGAATTCTGCACTTGCTGCTCAGGACACTGAGTGTCCACTATGACCCTGCATGCACTCTTGTGTGCAGAGCCACTGTAGGGCATGTCACATGGGTGTCCTACTGCAGGCAAGACCCGTGTTTCTAATGTGAAGGCTCAGAAAAAAGAGCTATCAAAATAATAATGGATGATTTTCTGAAATGTTACATGTAGGCAACCATGTAAGTCAAACTACATTTAGGAGCAGTTAAAGCTTTGTGGAGACTGGAGAGATGGCTCAGTGGTTAACATGTACTGTTTTTGCAAAGGACCTGAATTTGGTCCCAGCACCCATATAAGGTAGCTCACAATCACTTGCAACTGTAGCTCTAGGGGCGCCTGGCGCCTCTGGCCTATGCAGGCGCTTCCACTCACATATGCCCACACATGAATAAAATAAGTTTAATAGAAAGAAAAGTCTGTTTTGAAAGTCCTGTTACCCATGGGGGCAGCAATGACATGTCTTCTGCTATGAAGAGTGACCCTCTTACAGAAACGCTGGACCCCCAAGGGAGGCAACAGTCACACATTGGGTCTAGACTTGGGGACAAACACTTAGAAGTCCCTAAATTCCATTCCAATACTAGAAGAGGAGGCGGGCAGCCTAGAGGGGCCCTGTGGGAAAGGTGCTGGGAGGCCCAAGCGGGAGCGCTTCAGGACAGCGCCAGGAACAGCCATTCCTCCCTCTTTTCGCATCTGCCCTTCTCAGACTAAAGACAGGAAACACCAAATGGGGAAATTATTTTTCATTTAAGACTCCACCCAGGGCAGGCATGGTGGCACATTCCCATAATTCCCATTACTCAAGAGCATCATGAGTTTGAGGCCAGCCTGGTCAAGGTAGCAAGACCTTACCTCAAAATAAAAACAAGGAAGTAATCAGGGCTGCAGCTGTGGTAGAGAATTTGCTCTGGGTTCAGCACAGGGAGAGGGAGAGTCTGCCCACTGCTACCTGGAGCAACTCTTGGAGAAGTTAATGTCATAGGGTAAATTAGCACCCCTCACCTTCTGAAAGTCATCGCCCAACAGCTTGACCACAAAAGTTCCCAGGAAGTGACCCCTGCCTGACCTCTATAAATACCATAGAGTCATGAGCCAGCAAGTGCAACCCTAAAAGGGTGGCTGAGGGGGAGGACAGCTGGGGCAAAGTACGATGGACTGAGCTATCCCACGGCAATGAACAGGCCTGCTACCCTCCGCCCTCACTCTCCTCAGCTGAGGTTGCCTAGTCCCACTGTATCTCACCCTTCTCAAGCAAAATGATAACACAGGAACCTATCTTACCCAGTACTAGGAAAAAGAACTGAGCACACACACCAGAAGGCACTATACGGCCCCACATGCTCAGTACTCTGGTTTTAGAACACAAAGCTGTAGCTACACTCTCTGAGAATCATAACAAAAAACTGTTCTCCCTAACAGCTTTCTGCGTCCACTGGAGTTCTAACAGTCATCTGGGAGACTCCAGCCATGAGTTAGCATACACCTGGTGGTTTGGCATGTATGTTGAGTATTCCACATTGTTCTCAAGCCAAGGAACTCAAACCCTGTCCCATCACCCAGACCAGAACACTCCAGAACTCACCCCATCTGTGCATGTCTGCAAATCTGAAAGTTTAAAAAGCCCCATGAAGAATAATTTTTCAGGTGAGTGCTAGAAGCCACTGATTGTTGACAGGTGGGGAGTGTGAACCATGTCTTACTCACGGACTCTCAACAGGACTTCACCACTTCCACCAGCCGTGCAGACAAGGATGAAAATAACGGCTGGAGCCCACAGCCCCTGGAGACATGAGCCAATATTCCAAACAGGAGTTATAAGGGAATCAAGTGAAGGGCTGAGTGATGGTGGGTCCTGTGAGAGCTGGGGACTTCCTATGACCTGGACTCCTGGCAAAGCTCCCTTCAGATTTCTCCCTAACCAGGGTGGAATACTGGCTCAGAAGCAGAATTCCAGCTTGGGCATGGCTCTCTATTGAATTCTTTCCATGAAGCAGGCCATTAACCATGCCAGAAGCCAGCTTATCCTCAGACATCTTTGGAAGTTCACAGAGTCTCAAACATTTCTATGTCCCCAAGGGCTCACACATCTAGCACAGTACACCTGCACAGGGGAGTACTCTGCTACCCAGCTGTCTGAATTCTCAGTCCCTTCTTCTGGGCTCCACTTGCCCCCAGCATTGGGCAACTGCTTAGAACTCAGATTTTGGTTGGTTGTTTTGTTTGGTAGGAAGTTTGTCTAGTTTCTGTGAGAAGAGATGTTTTCATGCTCAGGCCTGACAACCAGCAGGCATGTTCTAGATTCCAAGAACAGGACCGAATCCTGCAGTAGTGAGGCCTGAACACGCACACAGGAAGAGGAGAGGTGGGTGGGGCCACAGGTCCTACACAGCAAAGGACGAACATGGCGATTCAGGGCTCATGCACACTGGCGACTACAAAGGACTGAATGCAAAACCAATGAAAAATGGATGGTGAAACCTCTCTAAAGACCAATCTGGGAGCATCGCTCAGCTGGTGTCAGGCACCAAAATCAGTGTTCACTTCAGGTGAAAAAACCACGCACAAGGCCACAAGGCCACAGCAGGAGATGAGACGGGGTGAGGCAAGAGTATGGGAGATGGAGTTGGGAAGTTGCCATGCTGTAAGAGAAGTCAGAAAACACACCCAGGAAGACAAGGCTGCCTATCTGAGAGATGCTTGCCCCGCAAAGGAGGTTCAAGTACATGCAGAGGAACTAGGGAGTTTCCTGTTTTTGTGATGAAGCTAGGGGTGTCCAGCATCTCCCCCACTGGTATGTGTTGTACTCAACAGTCTGGAATAACCATGTCCTCTCCCTGGTCAACACAGAGAAACACAAAGGAAACACAGGAACCAGAAACAGCTCAGAGTTCTAGGGTTGATACACAACCCCTACCTTAGTCCCACCTTGGCCACCCTGGAATCAAAGCAGGAAGGACAGATTGTCTGACCTCTGAGGGCCTTTCCAGCCTTGGACTGCTATGACAGATGGCTACGTCACAGGACAAGCTTCCTCCACGTGGAAATGTATTATATAATAAGTCAATGTGTGCACAAGCTAAGACAGCTAGTGCTGTTACTAACAAATACTATCGTAGTGGACTGACATGTATGTTTTCTTAGATGTGTCTATTAATATACCTTTATTTCAAGTTATTTCCCATTGATCATTAGTAAAAGAATTGTAGTTATCAGTAGATAATTATGGCAAATGGGCTATTATTTATTTATAAACAGAATATCTGTTTATTAAAATGTCAAGAGCATAGTTCTGGCCACTCACAGTTTCCTAGTTACTTTGGTAGAAAGTAGACTCTGTTACAGTCAACAGGCTGATGCCCCTGTGAGGTCTTCCAAAGAAACTGTATTCTTTGGGTATAGAATTCACTGTTGGGCCCCTTAGTTTCCTCAACTATAGAAACCTTTGAGAAATGGTAGACTAGAATCTTCTCACATCTAAGACATAAAAGTTACATCCAAATGTCTCTATCCAGGGCCACAATGCAGAACAGACAAGCTCACAGGTGGTTGTAAGAGGCAGGCAGGCATTCCTAGCATCAGGGACACCAGGCATGAACAGACACTATTCAGGTACCAGCTACCTGGCAGCCTGCATTTCCCCGAGGTATCTAAGAATGTAGAAGGCCACATGGAGCCATGGTGAGATAGATGATTTGGAAAAGCTCCACTCCAACATTTCTTTAAGGAAAATACCCAAACCTTCAAAGTCACAGCTGAAAAACATACAATCTTCAAAGTTCTCCACAGTGATTCTCCATTTTTGCTGTCAAAAAAAGGGGTGGGGTCTGGACCAGTAGGCCCCACTCACTTACCTTTCAGCATGCCATGTGCCATGCTGGAAACCTTGTGTCCACAAATTCCCGTGAGGTGCCCTCTGGGAAGGAGATAACACCAATGCTCCATCCCGGAAAGATTGCCACAGTAGTGGAACTTGTGTGGCTTGTCTGCGGGGGCAGGGGTGGCCACGCAAAAGGTGGGGCCATACAAATGGTTCCCATTTCCACTCTTGCCTGGGACCACTGCTCTCACAGATCATAGCTATAAAATGCTAAGCTCTTGGTACAGCAATGAGGGGTACCTGCATATGGAAATTAACCCCTGGGGAATGAATCTAATGTGAACATTTCAAAGATGAAATGTATGGAGAAGCCAAATTTTCTTACAGAAATGAAATGAGTCCTCAGCTAGGAAGGGCCAGTGGTCACCTGTTGGAACATCTTCAGCATCTATTTAAAACAGTGACATCATATATATGTAATCTGATTTGTCTTCACCTCATAGAGTAAGTTCAGGAGGATGGGTACCATGCCCATCCTCCTGTCCATGCATCACCAGTGCCTGGTCATGTGGTAAGCAATATGCAAAGAAATGAAAGAATGCGCTGGAGCAGGAAAAGAATGCATCCATCAGAAGGGTCAGCAAAGGAGTGCAGAGAAATGAGGCTCCCTAGGACCTATCCAGGTCATGGCCAGAAGAGGCTAGCCCATAGAGATCCATCGGCTCCCTAGGACCTGTCCAGGTCATGGCCAGAAGAGGCTCGCCCATAGAGATCCATCGGCTCCCTAGGACCTGTCCAGGGCATGGCCAGAAGAGGCTCGCCCATAGAGATCCATCGGCTCCCTAGGACCTGTCCAGGGCATGGCCAGAAGAGGCTCGCCCATAGAGATCCATTGGCTGCTGGTACAGACCTCCCCGGGGATGCAGAACAGGCAGGCTGTTCACACTCAGATGCTCTGAGCCTTGCCACAGTTGGTTTCTCTGGAAACAGGCTGCCTTTCTGATACAGCTGTGGCCATGGCAAGTTAGGCAGGTAAAAGAAAGCTTCTGTGGGACATCCTTCAAGCCAGCCCATGGCTGCTCCTACATGAGCCTCAAACCTCCAAGCTGTAAGATCTGCTGCTACTTTTTCCTAGAACACACCTACTTTGCAAGGTTGTTCTAAAGGTGAAGAAGTAAAAAGGTCGACACTTGGTATGCTCTGTAAGTCATTTATCTAACCAGTAGATGCTCTTGTCGTAATCATGTAGAGTCTGTGTAAGGACAGCAAGTTTATCAGGCTAAGTGCTTAACCTAGAGGGAGGAGAGTTCAAAGCCAGCAGGAAAGCCTTGGGACAGCTTGTGGAATCAGTGCAGGGTGGGTAAGTGGTGAAACAGTACCAGGGCCACATTGTCCCCAAGAGCTGTGATCTACAGTGTCTTTGTCTCAATGACTAGAGGGCAGCTCCAGTCCCTAGTCTGGAGTCAGCACCCAGGGATGTACCTGACACAGGTGGCACACTGCCCTCCCCAAATACCAGCAGCCCCCCCATGACAGGTGCTCGAGGTGGTAAGCAGGGCTGAGTCTAGAAACAAGGGAGGAACCAAAGGCTGCAGGCAGTGGCGAGGAGAGGTGATCGTGCAAGTCCAGAGCCCCTACTATTGCTTTCTGCTCAGAGTCAGAGGCAGGGGGGATTAGTCCAGCGAGGGGAGCATTTCTCTTGCCTGCTTCCAGTTGTGCACATCTGTTCTGGTGCCACTTTGCTGTGACATGTTTGCCCTGCCGTGGCAGTCTGCTCTCCTGTCAGTCTCCAAACCAAAGCCAAGACACAAGATGTAGTCCAGTCACAGGATTGATCCCTTACCCAACCTACCTTTTCCAACAGTCAGAGCGACCCAGTGGCATATGGTGAACCTCATATTTTTCTTGGTTTATAGTAATGAACAGGGTGATAAAATGGACATTTAGAAATAGGCAGATGGTGGGAAGTTGCACTCGTGAGCGCACACACAAACACACACACACACACACACACACACACACACACAAAACAAAGGAAGTTTTCTGGCTGAAAAGAAAATAGAACATACCCCAAAATCAGACACTGAATTTGTAATATCAAATCTAGGCAAATTCAGAACAGAGAAAGGCAAGTCACATTGTGTACAATGGTGTCTGAGCTTTTCACCCAGAGAACTGTAAAGCATGCATGCATATACATACCCGACTTGGGTACTGTCTCGGTACGGCAGCACGGAAAATATACTACAGAAGGATCTTCTGCCACTGATAAGGACTATTCTAAAAAGTAAAAACAAAAAACAAAAAAACAAACAACTAACTAAATGCAAAGACTCCAAATTAAAAGATAAAACAAACTTAAAATAAGTTCTACAGCAAATTAAGCATTCATGGAATTCACAGCAGCTTTTGCATACTCCCGCCACCTCCTCCAACAGACGGCATTCTGCGCTTCCTATAAAACCCAAGGCTCAGCACAGCAGGTTTGCTGCCTTTCCCCACCCAAATATTAGCACGTGCGACCAGCCGTACGGGAGAGGCGCTGCTGGGACGTGACCGCACTGAATCTTGGGTGGCCAGCACAGGCATGGTCAACACCACATCAGGACTACTGGTTTCTGCCCCACAGTAAACAATGTGAGGGAACCGTGTCCAGAACTGTGAGTTGGAAAGATGTTCAGCTCCATTACCATCGTTAGCTTTTCATATTCTGGCAACATGTTAGGTTCTGAGAATAGACTGAGGGAACAATTATATAATCAGTCTTAGCCACCATCCCTGCTATAAAGAATCTACTGGAGCGATTCTACACAATGTTCTTATGCAATCAAAGCCACTTGAAAAAACATTGAAAACAAAAACAAAACCCCTCAAAGTACTTATCCTGCCATCTAAGAATAACTTTTGCCAAGAGGAACTGCTCGCGAAAAAAAATAAAGAAATGAGTGGAAGAAAATAAAAATCATTCTTTTTGGCACGAGGTCAATACAGTTCACATATGGAGTTATTTACTTTTGGAATTTTCTTCAGTATTACAGCATCACAAGCAGGGAAACAGCACTACTGAGTGAATCTTAACCGTGTTTTGAAACTATGACGTTAAATTGCCCACAGCCCTGGGATGAAGTCAGCCCACACTGCTGGCCCTGCCTCTCCAGTGTAGGTGACACGGTTTCCCCATGCATCTTACCATGTCTGCATGCTGAGTACTTGCAGTGCTCCACCTACTGAAAAAGCCAGTTTAATCCTGTGTCTTTACACGCTATTTTTTCAGTCTGTGATGTCCTGCTTAGGCATACTCAGCAAACTCCCACTAAGTCTTCAAAACCTAATTGGGAAGTCACCCCACCGCCAGGTAAGTGGAGCACACTGGGGGAAGCAGGCTCCTAGTCACTTGTCTCCTCTTCTAGAAGGCAAGACCAAGGGTTCAGCACCGGGCTGTTTCTCTACAGATGTGTACCCAGTGCGTCTGACAGTCTGGATGAAGAAAAGCACCTAAGCACCAATCAAGGAGACCTAGGACTTTAGCTCTCCATTGGCCCTATAATGTAGGGACAAAGAGGATCAAGGCAATGCTTCCAGCTCCTGATACCAGCCTTGTTACCTTGTCTCTCTTTTGAGCCTTGATTTCCCCATCTAAAAAATGGTACTGAGTTGGGCACGGAAGCACATACCTGTTTTCTCAGTACTTGGGAGGCAGAGGCATGAGGATTAGGTGTTCAAGCCCAGCCTTGACTATACAACAAATTTGTGACTATTATGGTCTACACAGGATCTTGTCTGAAGAAACAAAACATAAGTGAGTGAATTAATGAATGAATGAACAAATGGGTGAAATGAGGTAAAATTAGTAATGATCTTATTGGGAAGCTAGAAAAGAAAATGTGTTTGTAGTAGGAAAACCTTTGGGGCATTGCCTGGAAGACCCGATGCATGTTAAATAGGATTCATCTTCTTGGGTGGAGTTGCATTTAGAATCTCTCCAGATCTCAGTGCTGCTAGGAGGAAGAAAGGCAATGCTGGAGACAGCTGAAAGCGCAGACACGGGGCCCAGATGATGTAACACACAGAGCTATCAGACCCACTGTAAACAGAGCGAGGGCCAAGACCTGAGTGGGCCTGAGTCAAATACATCACACCTCCTGGACTGTTACACATGAATCCCAGAGATAACTCCCAACATGGTGTGTCTGTGCAAATTTACTTGCACTGACACAATAATGACTGAAGCGATTATGTGCCAGAAAATAAATGCTGGAGCCAGTAAGGCACAAACTAGGGAAGGACTCACTGAAGGTGAGCAGGTGTAGCAGCCCACAGATATGAACCTGAGCTCTTCCTGGCCATGAATGAATCTCCCTAACTTTGTATAAGATCTGCCTTCATGCATTTAGCTGGACAACCACGGGCTTCCTGGACACCAACGAGCCTGCCTTTACCTATGTGTTCCACAGTAGCTTTCTAGTCCTGCCTGCAGGACACCATGAGAGTGGCAGATCACGCACTACCACCATCAGAACTGCTGGAGCCACAGAGGCTCCACCCTCTACTCTGCTCCACCTTGACCCTTGCTCCCCACACCCCCAGTCACTCAACACCAGCAACCCTGAAACACAGAGCAAAGAGGGCGTTGACAAAACTCAACGGTCTTACTACTGCAGCACCTTCCTCATTACTAGTACTGATGTGTGTCTCTTTCCCACACACCAAATCTGTTTGGACATCTTTAATAGAACAAGAAAATGAGAGACGATCAGTGCCAAGTGCAATCCAAGTCTTCTCTCTAACATTTCGCTCACAAGGGCGCCCAGCAGTATTGTTCTATGAACTAAAAGTGCACTCTGGGTGTTCCTCACTATTAGGTATAGGAGATGTTGATACATACCATGGATCTCATTCAGAAACTTGTGTTACTGTATTAGTGAGCCAAGTTTAGCAACCAGGAACATGGACTGTTTCCCAACAATCCTACTAGTGTGGGTTTCTCCTTGGCCAGGCTGGAGAGAGAGCCCTGTATTTCTGAGTCACTCCTGCCATTTCTGGGCTCAACCCTCCCATGGGCTCTGCTCTTGACCGTGACCAGAGAAGCCATGGCAGAGACCTGCATGGTAGACTCATGACAACATCACCAACATTGCCACTGGAGTTCCTGGGAACATGTCTTTCACATTTCCCAGAGTGGATCTGGCCTCCAGCAAGGACTACAGGCCTTAGCCAGAACAGGCAGGCTACAACAAGTACAGAATGAGACTTCTCACGCAAGCAACTATAAGGCATGCCTTAGAACCAAAAGGCTCATGGAAATTTGCAGGTTGGCTCTGCTCTAAGGAGCCATCCATCACAATGGAGATGCCTTAGAAGAAAATCCAATTTGTTTGCCTCCTTCGAGGGTGTCTGCTCTTTCTGTGAGAATTAAGTTCAACATTGGTGGTCATGAATGGCATAAGACAACCACATACCATTTCCAGTGGGCTCTGAACTGAACACGTCCGTGCCCTTACCTCCAACCGCAGATGTACCTTCTTCACACATGGCACACAAAAAGCTCATACACTCTTCCCCATCTGGGATACCTAACGCTTTATTGAAGTCAAGATGTCCCAAAAGCTTATTATGATTTCAATAGTGGAATTAATCCCAGGAAGATGGGTCTATGAGGAAGCAAAGGTCACATTTCCATATAAATGTCTCCAGAGAAAAGAACAAAACAGCTAAGAAAAAGCCTCCATGGGGCTGTGGGTCAGGCTGCCTCTGGATACACACAATGTTTTCTAAAGCCTTCAGGAGGTTCCGAGCATGCCCAGCAGCCTGGAACAGGCTTGGGTTTCTTATCTATAGAGGGTCATGCCCACGCTCTTGGGAAGTACGGCCTCTCAAAGGGATCTTCCAACTTCTATACACAAACTTTCCATGGCTTTTCCATGCTTTTTCACAGAATTTGCTTTCACAGCCTCAGTGGTGGTAACCTGTACAACACCACCCAGGATGTGTTGCTTGATGCCAAAAACCATCTTTTTGTTCCATTTCCTTGAGGAGTCTGCTGATCTTCAGAAATTTCATCCTTATTCCATAACAGCAGAAGTATTCCATAAGGATATTAAAAATGACAAGCAGCTCAATGGAGTTAAAGAAACAAATACCACACTTGTAACAATGGGGGCAGGTACGACAGTGTCTAAACAGCCCAGGGCTGAACATATGCAGATACACATTTTCCAGATTCACTCTTTCCATGCCTGGGAAGCAAGGGAAAATAGTGACAACGGTGGTACTGTGCACTGACCTGTGAAGTCCCAGCCTGCCCTCTGTGGATACAGCCCTGTGTGGAGTAGGGTCAGTACTGTGGGCTGACCTGTGAAGTCCCAGCCCTGCCCTCTGTGGATACAGCCCTGTGTGGAAGCAAGAATTTTCAGACATGGCTGGGTTAGGATGAAATGCTGCACTGAAGCGGGTCTCATGTGCTGGATCTTTACAAGGAAAGAGTGATCTATGACACCTGGACATGCACGGAAGAAGAGATCACGTGACTGTGAGACAGAGATGACGTGATGCTACTGAGTGCTGAGGATGCCTAGGCCTACTGCCAACTGCGATGATGACAGAAGTTCTCCCTAGAGCCTCCGGAGAACATGGTCCTGCATGCCAAGCCTCCAGAAATGACAGAACGTCTGTGTTGTTTTAACCACCCAGCTCTGGGTGCTTTGTAAGGCAGCCCAGGAAACAAATATGGCTGCCATTTGGTTTTGTTCCTTCTGGATGGATCTGTGCCCCCATCCCACCCCGGGTAGATCCTCTGAGCACACACTGTGCTTGCTGTGCCCAGAGAAGGTCAAAAGAACAGCATGGTATCTGGAAAGGCCAGTCCCTTTCTAGTTCCACTCAGACCGCCTTCCCCACAGCCGCTCCTTCTTCCGCTCACAAAGCTCAATTAAAAGCGGGAAGGACTTGACCCCTTTCTCTTGTGCCTGAAGCTGGCAATTACATAATGAGTGTTGAATGAACACTGCCACAACAACAAGAAAATGTTCTTCTGTGCCCCATTTACACACTTGCTAGCCACTGGGGGACAAGTTCCCTCCTTTACGTCATATACCCTCTCCCTATTGAATTGGCCACTGAGGACAAGGGCAAAGCAGAAGTCTATGGGGCTTCCAAGAACATTCTTTACAAAGCAATATGTTCCCATCCATCCGGAAATGGGATAGAGAATGTTTCTGTGTGGGGAGTCGGCAGGAAGAAGGAGCTCTGAGAAAGAGTGCTGGAACCCTGCTGTGCTGAGCACAGCTAGCCTGGTGTGAGTGTTCGGTACCTGGGGCAGGCTCTAGAGGGGCATGGGATTCTATCAGGTAAGAATATTGGGACTCAGGCAGTGATGTGGAGCTACAAGGACCTCAGGAGCCCAGGGACTGAAAGACAGCTGGTCCGGGTTAAGAGGGATGACACACTGAAGGTGTAAGCTAAGTATCCCAGTGATTCCCGCAGCAGAGGTGTTAGTTTATTCCTGTTCTGCATCACCTTCTCCACTGCCACGCCCTTCACTCCTAACATAATCCTACCACATCCCAGGTCCTTAGTAGCACTAGGGAGGTGAAGCTTATCTTGTCATCTAGGGAGTGGCAAGAGGCTTCTGAGAAACAAGCTAGCTGATCCTCTCTCTGTCCTCCCTCTCTATTCAACACACATTTTCTAAGTCAGTCTTCTAGCCAGGCATTGGACGATGCCTTGGGGATCTGAGGAATGATGCAGGCAAGAGCCCTGCCCCCAGGAAGTTGACTGTTGGGTGGAAGACAGATTGACCCTGACTCGGAGACAGGCGTTCTGTGATGGGCAAGTGGCGGGTGCTGCTGAAGAACATCCAAACTAGATGAAGGTAGGCTGCCCGAGGACGTGACCTGTGGGCAAGCGACAACCAGCCCAAGATGGAAAGATCTGCTAGTGGAGGGAGCGACCCAGGGGAGATAAACAAGACAGAGCTAAGAGAGCTTAGAGGGCCATAGTGTGGAGAGCAGCGCTGTCTCTGGCCGCCCGACCTGACCTCAGCATTCCCACTTAGGGCCTGCACGCTTGGCTGGAAGGCTGTGGCCACACCCAGCCGGGCATACGAACACTCATTTTATGGATGCTCCGTTTCTAATTAAACTTGTCCAGTAAAGACTACAGAGATAAACTGGTATGACAGCACACTCCTGTAACCCTAGCAGCCTGGAATACACAGTGAGTTTAAGGCCCACCTGGGCTACATTTACCCCTGAGTGGTTTAAACATCAGGATTTCTCTCTCAATCTTGGGGCCAGAGGTCCGAGATCAAGGTGTGGAGAGGGCCATGAGCCCTCCGAAGAGAATCCCGTTTCCCAGGACTGTTTCCAAACACAGGGCTTACTAAGGCCTAGGTCCTCCCTGAGCAGGGTCTGCTTTTTAAGGCCATCACTCTCACTGGAGTATGCCCTCTAATCAATGACCTCAGCTTACCCAATTACACACTCAAGGACTCTGTTTCCCACCCTGGAGGATATGGTTAGGGGGTCAACCCATGAATCAGGGCACCCACCAGCCCAGGACAGTGAAGTTTGGGGATGCTGAACACAATGTCATAGAAGTTAGTCTCTTCGGAAAACTAGCTCCTCCAGGACAGCACTTGGAGCCATAATAAGTGTGGCTCTGCCCTAAAGCCGCTGGCCAGAAGTAATTATAGTTTTTCCTCTGAGCAGTTATCACCTCACTGGCCAGTACCAAAGCCTGGCCTCCCCCAGCTCCAGGCCACCTGGAAACAAAGGAGAGGATGGACGCTCACCATCAGCAAGAATGGTGGTGTGCACCTGCAATCCTGGCACTTGACAAGCAGAGGCAGGAATATTCTAAGTACTCCCATCACTCCACGGGACAATCATAAGACCCAGACCGACTGGTCTGGGCTGTGCAGACAGTCTCCACAATAATAACCTGATCCACCCAAGAAAGATTTGGTTCAAATGGAACTGGTTCCCACCTAAAGCTGGCTGTCCTCTGTGACTGGATTCTTGCTTCTTATAAATTTCTAGCTGAAAACGGCAATAAGGGCCTATAGGCCATGATCTTTTCAGCAGCAAAGACAGGCAGACACACACACTCACTCACACACTCACCCTCACACACCACAGGGAAGCTGTGTCATGTCTATGCTTTCTATAGACTGGTTTTGTTTGTTTGTCGACAGGGTCCTGTTATGTTGCCCAAGCTGTCCTCAAATGACCCTCCTACGTCACCCTGGCAGTCACTGGGAATAGAGGCATGCATGTCTGTGCCAGCACTCTGTACTGTTCAGGGACTTCTAAAGATAGGCTGGGCTGGACCTTACAATCCTCACAGCTTGGTCACTTGAATGATGGGACTATGGGTATCCCCATCACACTCACATGACCACCATGCTTTTTTTTTTTTTTTAAAAAAAGCATATTTTCTAAAAAAAAAAAAATTGTAAGTTCAGTGCATCTGTTAGGTGCTGAGTGCCAGCTAAGGGACAGCCTTTCTTCCTCCTACCATTCACCAGCGCTGGAGCAGGGACACTGCAGGCAGGGGCTCCTCTAGGCTGGTGCCACTGAAGATGAGCGGTGAGCACTGACAGGGGTGGAGGTGTCGCCCATCGCCTCCACACGCGGCAGAGACAGTGAGATCAGTCTATTCATGAGGACAAACCTCTGGGAAGACACGCACCATCTACACAGTAGATGGATTTGCTCCATCAAGAAGGGGCGGCGCCATCTTCTTTCGAGGCTGTCAGGTTGCTTGTAGGTTTTGAAAAGTGCCGCTTCCTCGAACACATTTTCCCAAACTGTGTTAGTCTTGGGGTTAGGATGAAGAGATCACAAGCCAGGTCTTCATGTTTTTCTGACCAAGCTGCTCCTTCCCCTTCAAAACTTTCTTCTGGTCCACAAAGGAAATGCCACAATGTCATTTCCGCTCCTGTTCTCCTGTCCCCTTATTCTAAAAAGCTGATAAAAAGGTGCTGAAGTCCTCCATATCTTCCCTACTTACTGCCTTGCTTGGAACGAAGAGTGAAGGCGACACCTTCATCCCCCACCCCCGTCTTGAGTCCTTTTAAACACTTTGTCCTCTCACAGACACAGTGGCAGAGAGCGTTTCTTGATCTGTCCACAAGGAAATGATTCTCAAAGCAGTCCATCAGGAAATGACACTTTCAGGGCACTGTGGCAGCCACACTGGGTAGCAGGTAGGCACTCAAAGCCAGCCAGCTTAGGGCTCCACACAGGTGTTTATGGGACTCAAGGGCTGCAAGCACCAAGAGGTGAGGTCTATCTTTCCTAATAGGACCGTGCAGGTGAGAAGCGTCACGATAGCCATGTGCTCAGCATGGGCGCCTGTCACTCTGCGGGTTCAGTTCCGCTTTCCCAGTAATGAACTCTCAAGGAGGCAGCAGATCCTTGCTCCTGTGAGGCTCTGAGAGGGCCTGTTACTGCCCCAGTGCACCCATACCCAACACTGAGATTCTTGTTTAACCGTCTCCCTTCGGTGTACAGTAGGACACTCTGTGAAGACTGGAACTAGCAGGAGCTGGCAGCTCCTCTGGCAACCACCCCGGCCCAGGGCATTCAGGAATTACAGCATGGGGCAGCTGGCCACCCTTCTTTCTCCACAAAGGGCTGTCTAGTCAAAGGGTTGGCACACATGTCTGTACATGGCTTTTCATAATTTCAAGTTGTTTTAAAACTTCACATCGAAATGAGTTCACTTTAAGGAGACCATATATACCATTCGTTAGTTTTTGACAAAAGTCACTCTAAGTGTCCTTGGCTTCTGGTTGCCTTGACAAAGACAAGCCAGACCCTATCCTCTTGCCTCCGTTCATGAAGGTTCCTGCACTGCCGGCTCTCTAAGTGGACAGCCCCCCAGTTCTCAGGGCTCAGCTCCTCTTCCTGTCTCCATTCTCACTCTGTCCCACTTTGCTGGGTTTCCTGCAGTTTCTCAAACACACCCTAAATGCTCTGTCTCCACTCACTCCAGATGCTCACCCTACTGTCATGGGGGGGCCCTGACCCCCTTCACACCTCTGCTGCAAGGCTTCCCATGGCCCCTCAGCACACCGCTAACATCTCTTGCTCACCACCCTGCTGTATCTCCTGGGATGTATTAAACCATTTACCGCCTGCCTCCCTCCAGCTAGTCTCTGACTCCTAGACACAAGACCGCTGTTTTGTTCGTGAACTCATCCTATAAGACCCACACAGAGCAGTACCAGCAGGACGCATTGAATTGCACTGAATGAACTGCACACATGCACCACTGCATCCCATGCAGTAAACTGCTAACTAGAAGAAGGGAGGTGAAATTTCAATGCAATCACCTGACTGCAAAACACATTCCCTGTATTGAAGGGGGCGGTGGGAGGGAGGCTGCACAGGATGTGATGGCGGACGGCGGCAACGAGGTCCACGGACTCCTCGTCCTGCACGTGAACATGGAGGGCATCACATGTCATCAGCACTCTTGGCTTTATCCCCTTGAGACAGGGTATCTCACCGAACCAGAGGCCCCTGTTTCGACTAGACTGGCCATCTCTGAGGTCTCCGGATGCCCCCACCCCTGCGCCCCAGTGGTGGGACTATAGCTAGGAGCATCATACATGAATTTGACATGGGCCCTGGGGCTCTGACTCAGGTTCTCATACTTACTACACAAGCACTCTTACTCCCATCCTTAAAAAATGATTCGTCAGTGGTCAAGGACTTAGGAAAAACTGGCTCAAGTAAACATGTGAGAGTGGTGGGAGCAAAAGAAACAGCATCCACAACGGACCACGAGAAAGGAGACAAAGTCAGACTCCCACAAGGGCACCTGGTATCCAGGTGCACGGGGCTTATTCCAGGAAGCTGACTGCCATGGGCCACCCTGTTACAAACTAGCATCCTAAGTAAGACATGACACTCACGTCAGCCACAATGTGACTGTTGGGACTGATTCTAATCAGGTACAAAAGCCATCCATGTATCAGGGCTACCTTTCCATCAGGGCAGGCGAACGTGGGCTGTACTGTTTAAGTCAGCATCCGGCCCATCTTGACGCCGACAGCCTTTGACATGGCGTCTCGTCTATACCACAGCTGGTAGTCCGACTAATCATATCTATTCTTGATAAATTTGATCTCATTGAACTAGGCCCAGTACTTCCAGTTGATGAAGCAATTGTACCTCGGTGCCCGTCTGTGCAGACATTCTCCACGCTGGCCCTTTGCGGGCTGGTCACGAGAGTCAGAGCTGAGTCTCCCATCTCTGTGCCACACAGAGGAGCTCACGCTTACCGCACGCCGGCCTGCTCTAGGGCCGTACGGTGGAGGGTGATCAACCAGCCAGCAAACCAGCCGGCGAACACTGTCAGCTGTCCCTCCATCCACCCACTGGGATTTGCTGTAATGAAGAACAGCAATGTCTACAGCACTCTCCTAATTTACTAACCTAGTTATTCCATCAATGAGGAAATGAAGCTAACTTAACAAGACATTCTCAGTGCACTCACGTGGATGACTAGGAGCCTCGTCTAAGACACACACCATCTGTTCCTCGTCTCTGTCAGCACACAGCCAGAGGCCTGTTGGGCTGATAATTAAAGTTTACCCTCTGCCACCATCACAGACTCATTTAGACTTTCTTAAGGTAATGTTTGCTTGGCATTAGGCTTAGAACTTTAAGAATTCTTCATGGTGTACCGAAGATCATTTCATATTGTTAATTCTTTCCATCCCCAGGTTCTGGTCCTGAAGCTGCAGCTCCGCTTCCAAGGTCTCGTCACTCAATTTGTCCAGTGTCTGTGAGTACCTACTAAGTGGCTGGCACACTGCTTTGTTTCTGCGCTTTCCAGTTCTACTTGAGGAGGCTGTGTCAGCGGCTGACCTTTAACCCTAGCAAGTACATTATTCTTCTCTTCCTCTGAAATGGTTTTTAAAGTCCTGTCCCTATTGCCAGTGTTTTGTTATCTTAGCAAAATATACATAAAATGTAAAACATGCCATTAGACGATTTGTCAGTACAACTTGGACTGACAGCGTCTAGTCACAGTGTGTGCACACATCACCCCAAGCTCTGCGCCCTCTCCTTGTGACCCGTTAACCTCACCTATTTTCCGCCTCCCTGAACTCACTGCACATTTCATAGAAATGTGGTCTACATCTGACCTTTGTATCTAGTTTCATCCACTCATAGAAATGTGGTCTACAACATCTGACCTTTCTGTCTAGTTTCATCCACTCAGGACACAGCTTTCCTTAAAGTTCAGACCAGCTGCGCTGGGTGCCAGTCGGCCTTCGCATGGCTGGACAGTGCCCCTCTGCATGCAACCATGCTCGATTTCTTCTCCAGGCCTTGGTTACCAGGAAGACCGCTGCCCTGGTGCATAAACACCTGTCTGGATCCTTCTTTTCAGTCCTGTAAGTACGTGCCTTGCAGTCCACTTGACGCTCTGCTGATTGAGCAACTTCCAATTTGTTTCCCATGGCAACTAGACCACTTCACAGTCCCACCTGCAATATAGAGCCCCAGTTTCCCTCCCTCCCTCCCTCTCTCCTGTTCTTCCTCTTGGAGTGTGTGATGTGTGTGCATATGGAGAAGTCAGAGGTTGTCTTTCTCCTTCACTGTCCACCTGAGTTTTTGAGAGGGGTCTCTCTCTCTCTCTAAACCTGGAGCTCACGGAAATGGCAAGGCTAACTGCAGCCTTCCTCCAGCTCCACCATGACCGGCTGCGCTGCAGTGGATGGACAGCCGGCTCTCACATGATGAAGAGGTGTGCAGTCACCCAGCTGGGCTGCAGCTCTGCCTCCGTCTTTTCAGTATTTGCTCTGTTGGCTAGCAGGGTCCATAACTTACTGGCTTAAAGCAACAAAGCTATTACCTTCTAATTCTAGTGCCAGTCACTACTATGGGCCTGCAGGCACCTGCACCCAGGCACAGCTCTGCCTCCGTCTTTTCAGTATTTGCTCTGTTGGCTAGCAGGGTCCATAACTTACTGGCTTAAAGCAACAAAGCTATTACCTTCTAATTCTAGTGCCAGTCACTACTATGGGCCTGCAGGCACCTGCACCCAGGCAGTCTCCGCTGGAGGCTGGGGAAGAACTGGTTTGATGGTCTTTTTTAGCGTCTTATGACCACTTGCATTCCTTGTCTTTAGCCCTATTTCTGCCTTCAAAGCCAATCAAGGCAAGACAAATGTCACATCCCATCATAGATTCCCTCTTTCACCTTGAAGGACTTTAATTATAAAGGCCCTTACCTCCAACTTGAAGGAAGCTCTCGTTAGTAATCTCAAAGTCTCCTTGATATACAGCTGTCCCATGCTCAACAAGTATGGGGCAAAGAGGGAGACATCTTAGTGGTGAGACGCTATTGTGACAGGGGGCACCTTAGTGGTGAGACACCATTGTGACAGCTGTCTGTGCTCACAGGTGTGTGGAGGGCACCTTAGTGGTGAGACGCTATTGTGACAGGGGGCACCTTAGTGGTGAGACGCTATTGTGACAGCTGTCTGTCTATGCTCTCAGGTGTGGGAGGGGAGAGAAGGGCACTTTAGTGGTGAGACATTACTCTGTTTAACCACAAACAAGAGAGTCTTTCTTATAAAAATCAGTCCAGGGATTACTTTTTCGTTTTGTGTTAACTGGAGATGAAGCCCAGATCGCACACATGTTAGGTAGGTTCTCTAGCACCAAGCTATAGCCCGAGCCCTGATTATTTGTATTTATGATTCTTTCCATTCCTTGAGTTCTGGTCTTGAAAACTACAACTCATTCAAAAGGCACATGTCCATCAAATCCTGAGGGTTATTTTTTTTCAGTGCTGGCCATCAAACTCGGGGCCTTATATCTGCTAGGCAAAAGCTCTACCAATAGGCTACATCCCCAGCCTTTGTTTTTGTGACAGGGACTCTCTCTTGCCCTCCCTCCCAAATGCTGAGATCACAGGCATGCATTACCACACTTGGACAGCCTATTGAGGTTCCTGAGTTTTGAGACAAGGTTTTACTATGTTGCCCAGGCTGGCCTGGAACTCAGAGATCTACCTGCTTCTGCTGCCTGGGTAGTGGGATTGATGATGTGTGGCAGGCTACCTGTTGAGCTTTTAGTTGCTAAAACAAAACATATCAAGGGCTTCAAGCCTGACACCCATGCTCTGGAGCCGTGAGCATTACTCACTAGCATCTCACGACAGTGGCTACTTTCTCAACTCTTTGGCAGCGTAATCCTTGCCACAGGACTACACTTCTTAGCTGGGAACCACTTTGTTTTCCTATCATAAACCCACAACAACCTGCTTCCCCCCAGGGCTGGAGCGTAAGCCCGCCTCCTGTGTGAGGCCTAGAACAGCAGGTCCCATTCCAGTTCCCTTGCCTGCCGGTTAGGTGAGGAATCGTGGCCTGTGATCTGGGTCAGGGGACAGTCCCTTTCAGCTTACCCAGTTGCATGAGGAGATCAGCTGTTTTCCTCTGCACTTCTTCCTCACACAATCCAAACGTGAATCCACCATGCAACCTTGCGCTTCTATTTAAGTTGCTTGCATCTACCTCACAGGCCTTACCTACCTCACAGGTTTATCTACGTCACAGGGACGCTGTTCCTCAGTAGGGAACAGGGAGCTACCTCAATGCCAGGGAGTTATTCTTCAGCAGACACTCTGATGCTGCCAACTATGAGGCCAACTCAGGTTTTATATTCCTTTGTGTGTGTGTGTGTGTTTGCTTTCCAGTGCTACAATATTGTTTCCCATTATATATAGTTCTCAGTTTGGGGGTACCTTTCTCTCATTTCTCTCTAAAAATTATGTGTCAAACTCATTTCTAGCCCAGAATCCTGTGCTGACACTCTTGTTTGTTTTGTGAGAGGCCAACTGTCTTCAATGATGGCCTCTATCACCCTGCCAGACATCTGGGGGGTCAAGAGAGCCTCTACCAGCATCTTCAGGGGAGATGAGCGAAGGGCCGCTGGTCTGCACTTAGATAAAGAAACTAGGCTATAAGATTAAGAGAAATCACCAGAAGACCTGAGAAGTGTGCACAGCAGTAAGCAGGCATCCACCGTGGCAGAGCCATGACCAATACTGCTCAGATGGGAGCCAAGCTTTCCCGCCCTACTCCTGAGGCAGGATGCAGGGCTTCAGCCACCACACAGACCCACCCCCCAGAGCACATGACTAGAGGTCCCTCTACCCAGTGGGGCTGGGCCTGAGGCTCACCTGAATGTCTGGGCAAATCCACAGGAGACCTGCATCCAGACAAAGCTGCTGTTCTGCTTTTTGAAGGGCCTGCCCACATTCTCCCTTTCCTCAACCCCAGTCACTGATTCCTTCTCTTCCCTCAGAAACCCTATTTTCTTCCTGGCTTCCTTTTGAGTTTTGCTTCACACAAGGCCAATCCCAGGGTGGAAGGTGAACCCCAGTAGCTCTCTCAGGCAGAGCACCCCCTACAGCCTGCGGTTTTTACAGCTCTGATTCCCAGCTGTTTACCAGCTGTCCCAGTTCTTCAGGGAGCCTGTGTCCTTGACAGTGGCTCAGAGCTCACTATCAGAAGTTCTGACCCCACAGCCTCTCTGGGTGGTTACAGTGGTGGTGGTGGGGGGGTGTCAGCGCCACACTGTAACTTCAAACCCCATTCTATCGATCCTTCATTAGCTACATCCTCGCACTGCCTGCCCATGCCTGGGGACCCTCTGGTGGTGCTCCTGGGTGGTCAGGACTGAAAGCAGAATCCTTTAAACTGGGCTCATCTCTCTGGCTTTGTCACTGATTGTATTTGGGAATTACAGCCTTTCTGTGTTTATGTTATAGTTAAAGAGATTCTGGGGGAAAACCCCAAAGATTTAAATAAAGACTAAAAATGGCATAGAAACAGCCTCAAAAGCAAACAGAAATGGTGAGTGAATGAACGTGGCCCAATGATTTGAAAAAGACAGCGAGCGTCAGAGTCAAAACAAAAATTCAAAAAATCGCACAATGTGAGCACTGGCTGGAGAGCCATAACGGTAAAATAACAAAGTCTGGAAAGGGATGAGGGGACCTTGATGGCGCGGTTCCAACACCATCACAACCGTTATAAAGTTATGTTCTGATAAGCCTCAAAAAATAGAGGTATAAACCTTGAGAAAATGGGCCTTTAAAAACCTACTCCCCAGTGTCACTGCATAACTTTTTCTACCCAGTGTCACTGCACAAGACGTGAACTGTATTTCCTACCCAGTGTCACTGCACAAGACGTGAACTGTATTTCCTACCCGCATAATAACAGGAAAGCCGAGCCTCAGTGAGCATCGCTGAGAGACATCTCAGCTATTTCATTTTGTAAGAACTGGCGAGTATTGAAAAGACCATGTGGTCTTCTAGAAATCCTATCAAATGAGGTGGGCTTGGCACCAGGCCCTCCGCTCTTAGCATGCCAGCTAAGAGGACATCTTTAGGGTGGGGGCATCAGTGGACACCAGAGGTCTCGGGTGAAGGGCTGGTAGCCATGCTAGCAGCAATGCTATTCTCCGAAGAATTTTAACATTAAGGTTGTACACTTTTCAGCCATAACTGTTTTTTAGTGAAGGGATGGAGAACCAATAAATGTCAGCAGGCCCAGAACCCACTGAGGAAAGCTGCCTGCCAAAGTCCAGATTCCATCCTCCTAAAAAGTTGCCTACATAGCCAAAGCCAAGTCCAGACATAGATCTGGCAGCCTTTATTGACCAGCCCAGACAGTGCTGGTCAGCATGAAAACAAAAGCAACAAAGCAGAAAAACAACAACAACAAAAGCAATTGCTTCTCTGTTCAAAGTTTTCTGTAAAAGCATACTCGTGTCCTATCAGAACTGCAGCTGGCTGCTGGTCCAGGCCTCTCTTTGGGTTCTCCAGGTGGGATGTCTGGGGGCGTGGCACTGGCTATGACCCTGCTTAGCGGTGGTACCTGCCGTTCCTGGTATCGTGCTGGCGCATGTTCTTGATAAAATGAATCTTCTTAAAATTCTTTGGTCTGGGAGAACCTGAGAGTGTTCGACATCTGAAAAAAAGAAAGTCAATTTAAAAAACACCATCCTTGCCTACTGGACAACCGAGCCATCTCCACACAAAGACAGGAAGGAAAGACCAGACAAATGGCTGAGTCACCTCGCGCGCGGCAGGCAGGAGTGGGGGTGGGGAGCATAAGGAAAACAATACAGCCAGCCTGGGGCACAGAAACTTTAAAACCCAAGGACAGACAATTTCCTTGCTAATACTGATAACATTTTATATGCGACTCTGAAAAGCTAGCTAACTATTGTCCCCAGTTACAATAATGTAACCTAAATGGGTCCCAAGGACATTCGTCTTGCTGTCATCCTAAATCAACACAGGTAAAGGGACTAGAACTGTTCTAAATTTAAAAGATTTGGGGCTGCAGGGAAATCATGCAACATTCATCTTAAAAACAAGCCTGAGTCATTTTCTTCTGGAGCAGGATGTGGCCTGGAGACCTTGGAGAGGTCACCCCAGCTCTGGACTCTACTTGGGAAGTCACAGCTTAATTTGAATGAGAATTAGGACCTAGGTAGTTTCTGTTTCATTTTATTGCTTCAGAATAAATTTTAATAGTCAAATACCTATTGAACCAAAGCGACTGAATTTAAAAACTAAAATCCCTCCTGAGAACGGGCAGCATTGCTGACTGTGCCAGACCACAGCTGAGGAGACTGTTGAAGCCGCCCAGGAATGCTGACTTACAGAACCACATGGACACCACTGCCAAAGCCAAAAATACCACCACGACGAGGCTGGAGTTTTGTCTTTATTATGCCCAGAGTGTGGAGCCCCCAAAACCAACAAGGAGACGGAGTCCTATATGTAAAAGCAAAGGCCTTTACTCTTGTTCAAGTTCGAACTCGGACTCTCCGTGTGTCCAATGCACAATCAGAGAGCCCCAGCTCAGTTGGGGTGGGGTTTTTATAACAGCAGAGGTTGGGGTGAGGGATTTCTAAGGTTCAGGACCCCTGATTGGCTGACATTTGTCTGGGTGCCCTGGTTAAAGGGGCTGGGTGTGTGCTGGGCTAAGGGACATCAGGTGATCTTATCTACAATGGTTGGAATATTAGGTACTTTCCCCTGTGGATGTTGATTGGTCCATTCCTGGGTGGTCCCAGTTTGTGCTTTTTTCTGGAGTCAGGTGTTGCCTTGGAGTAAACTAGAATCCAGGCCTGCCTACTTTCTGGTCGTCTTTCTAGAGCCTGTCTTGACAGGTGCGTACTAAGCTGCCCAGGGCCCCACAGTCTTGTTTTGACAAAGTGAATTATGTCCCTTCTGTTAAAATCCTTCCTGACTCTGAGCCCAAGAACTGGCTCCTGCTATAGGATGTAGATGTCTATAACCTCACACTTTTAAAAACAAGTTCTGGAAAAGCACTCCACACTGAGCTCTGGGTGCGGACAGCATCCGACTACAGTCAGCTCTGTCTCAAGGCCACAGGGAGGACGTGGCTCCACAGGTAAAGTTAATAGCAGGAGAGAACTGAACTGGGGAACAAGAAGGGTTCTAGACCTACAGGGCAACTCCAGTCTTCACTCTCCCGCAGGGCAATCTCCAAGATGGGGGTGGGCCTGGTCCATCCCCCATCTACCCTGACCAACCCTTCTAGCAGAGGTCAGCCTTTCTGGAAGCCCTTTCTTAGAGTACAGATCACAATATAGTTAAAAAACAAAACAAAACAAAACCACCCTAAAATATAACCTCACTTGAATAAATCCCACTAAAGTGAATCAATGCAGGCCTAAGCAAAGGCATTACAACCAGACAGTATTCTCTGGTGATTTTACTAGGAAACACCCTCTCATGGGCTATGTGTCCAGAGGGAAGCCCCACTTCCCACCACTGTCCATTACAGTGGGCTGAAGCTTCAGCAGAGGCATGGTCCTCCCAGCCTCCAACCCTGAAGTTACTATGCCCTTGATCACGACCACGCAGGGCTCCCAACTAACAACTCTATTAGCAACACACTTCCAGTCCCCACCGCCATTAATACTGTGAGAACTATATGAATATGTACACATATGTGTGTGTTTCATAAACTGCCAAGTAACCATTGGCATAAAGGCACTTACACATGTGCATGCACACAGTCATATACAAATCCCAAGTGTTACATTATTAATAAGCTGTGAGATGGGTGGGAGGTGGGGGATGGACCTCCATATTCTCAAGACAGCAACCCTTATTAAAGGCTTGAAATTTGGAGCTTTAAGTGGAATTTCTTTGGAAGCCTTGCAGAGTGCTGCCTGAAGAAATCAAGTACATCTCTACTTCATAGACTTCAGACTTCTTAGTTCTGGGGCTCAAGGGAACACAGTGAAACAGACCCAGAACCCCAAACTGTTCCCATGGTGACTAACTCCAGAATGACTGCTCAGGTTTACAGGCCGCTCAGGGTTCCCGCTGTCTTACACAGAAGGGGTGGCTGAGGGGAAAAGCACAACTGAGGCGTAATCACAAAGGAAGCTACGCCTCCGGGGATTCTGGGTAAGGCCAGAAGTTTAAGACCATCCAGTTCTTCACTCTGCCCCAACCCAAACCAGAGCTTTCTGTGCCAGCCAGTCTGACTCGAAGCAGGATGGTGAGCTCACCAAGTCTGTCACCTGACAAGCTCTGGATCCTACTGGGCCCTGATGACAGAATGAGACTGGAGTCAGCGAAAGGGCCACAGCTGGGTGAGGAGGTGGACGCAATGACTACAGCAGAGGCAGCTAACACCCACGTCTAAGAAAGCGGGCAGATGCTGGAGACCGCCATGGCCACGGGAGGCCAATCAAGGCTGCTCCAGGGACCTACAAGAGATGTTCCTAGTGTGCTGTTTTGGGGTCCCCAGTGATTACCGAGCGGTGGCAGACTCCCCAAAGTCCTCCCATTCTTGGAGCTCTGGCTGTGCCCAGGAAACACTGTGATATACTGAGAAAGGTAACAGTAAAAGCCGTATCTCTGGGTGTCAGCTCCATGCACCCCACTAACCTAAGCCTTACCCAGCAAGCTGTGTGCTATGCTGCTTCTTAAAAAGCATCTAACCAAAACAACAGGGAATCAAAGACAGGCTTTAAGAGCGCTATTAGCAACGATTGCCAAGGAAACTGGAATACTGGGCCGCAGGTGACAACAGGTTAGGCAAAGGAAAATTCACAAAGCTGGCTGCATTATCATGTAAATACCTATTTAAAAGCATACACTTCGAGTGAAGTGAAATTAAATGAGGAGAGAATTAAATTAAAAACTAATTCAATGAACATTTAGCTCTTCCTTGTTAGCACTGATTATAGGAAACAATTACGTTTTAATAGGTACCAAGGAGGCAACTGTTTTGCATACTAACCTTAAAAGCAGACTGGGCTCAGAACCTTCCTTATACCCCGCGTCATTCCCCCATCCCCAGAACACTTCAGTGCCATTACTGGGACATTTCCTATCAGAGGCTGCAAACCGACTTCACATGTCAGCCTTTCTGGGCCCTCCCATTTTATGGATGGGAAAACCAAGGTTCATCTACTGCCAGCGAGTCCTACATTCCCAACTAGCATGCCTTCTTCTACATGGCTGACTTCCTAGAAGCAGGACATCTAAGCAAATACGAACACCTTTTCTGTAATTGTTAGGCTTATTTGCTTATTTATGTATGTAGGTACTGACTAATGGGGCACACGTGGGCCAAACAGGGCTCGTGTGGAGATCAAGAACAACCTTATAGGCTGTTCTCTACTACTTGTGGGCTCCAGGGACCAAACTCCAGTCAGCAGGACTGGTGGCCAGTGCCCTCACCCACTGAGAATTTCACTGGCCCTGAGAAATTGGGGTTTTTTAATGTTTTGTTTTTGAAGTTCCTTTGGAGGAATAAAGACTTATAAAACTGCCTTGAGTTTAGGGTACTTTTAGATGTTTACGTTTACACAAGTTCCCTTTGGAATCCAGGACAATGTTCTGTAAGCACGGTTTGGAGAAGTCAGTTACTGCAGGATAGGCTGCTCTCACTCTTCCTCCAGTCTGGGGAAATAGATTTAAGAGAAGGTCGCAGGGCTAACGGGGCACCCAAGTCAATCTGAGCCCTCTAACTTCCTGGGGCCACAATGGCCTGATCTTGAACCCTAGTGAGGGCAATTTTTACCTCTACCCTGATCAGCTGGGGTTCTTCTGCTAACAATTGTCTCACAACTCCAAACACTGGCTTGTAGAGCACTAGGCCCCTCTCCTTTCTCTTTGTGGCTCCCCTACCTGCTGAGGTGGGGGTGGAGGCAGAGACGACTTGCTGCTCTGAGGTCAGTCACAGTCACGTGTTGCCACCTGGGAGCATTGCCTTCCCTCCTCCCTGCTCACCAATTGGACCAAGGCCAGTTCCCTGCCTTGCCTGATGTGTGGTGCCTTCAGGGAAGTGGCTTCTTCCGTCTGCCTCACAGAACACGTCCTTTGGGGCTTCTGGGAGTCTGGTATATTTCCAGAGACTTCAAAAGTAGAGACCAGCCTACCAGACCCTGGCCTTCAGGATGATGTCAGTGACCAGATTCACAGTCACCTGATATCTGGGTTTGTTCCTCTGCTTCCCAGACTGGTGAGGAGCCCTCTTAGAACATCGCTCTGCCCTCCACAGTGGCACAGGAGAAGCTACATCCTAGAGTGTAGCCAAGCAGATGGAACCCAGATGCAGGTTCAGGAAGGGCTGAA
Source organism: Ondatra zibethicus (assembly GCA_004026605.1). NCBI lineage: Eukaryota > Metazoa > Chordata > Mammalia > Rodentia > Cricetidae > Ondatra > Ondatra zibethicus. Next base: position 33,537 of record PVIU01005959.1, read on the forward strand.
GTCAGTCCACACCTGTCTCCTTGGCCTTGACTATTTCAAAGGATGGAACAGACACTTTTCCCCTGCCAGCTTGGAGCTGTAGGGAGAAGGCAAGAAGACACAACATGCGAGTGTTTTCTCCTTCAAACGGAAAGCCTGGCCCGAGCTCTGCATCCATGTGGGCCAGCGGAGAGGGCAGGACGAGGGGAGGGAAACCTGCCAGTCACAAGCAATTGCTGTCGTCCCAAAAATGTGCTTTGCTGGCACCTTTCTAATCTGGTAGGGAAAATGGAATGGAATGCTTCCAAACCCAAGGGAGCACTTGCAACTATCTTCACCAGGTTGCCCCAGCAACTAGCTAAGGAGTGACGTCACCATCAGCTCCTGAGGAGATCTGGTTGCTTCTCCTGCTGAGAGTGAAGCCTAAGATCTTAAGTACTGTGTAATGCCAGGGCTAATACAGGGTGCCATCCTCAGCTCCTCAGACCAACACAAGCAGATTGGCCTGCCCCAGTCTATTGATGGAGCATCCTAGTTTTCACGTCTTCAGGGTTGGGTTCCACACAGAACTCTTTGTCCCTGGGAGTCAATTACTTCTTCTCAAAATTTAATTCAGAAGATTAGGAACTAAACACTGCCAGCTGTTACAATGTACACACACATGAAGCATGGAGAACTTACCTCCGGAGAGGGGCATTCTCCTCAATATCTTCCAGGGTCTCTAGAGACGATCTCTGGGAGATAAGGCGACGCCTACAGAGACAAAAATCCAGGAGTTAATACTGCACAGTAAAACTGATCAGAAACTGTGGAGATTTCTAACTATCCAGAGAAAAAAAACAAAAACAAAACCCAGCATAATATGGCTCTCATACATTCTAAACAACTGTCCTTACACCCACAGGCAGTGTGGTCCTCACCCCTCATCAAGGAAACTTTGTGGTGATATTTTATTTGCGTTTGAACAAACAAAGCTGAGTGCAGAGTTAAGCCACTAGAGGCTAGGTAATGGCAGCACACACCTTTAATCTCAGGACTCCAGGACAGAGGCAGAGGGATCTCTGTTAGTTCAAGACCACTCTGGGCTACACTAGATTAATCCAGTCTCAAAAGAAACAGGCAGGCAGTGGTGGCTCACACCTAGGATTAGCACTTGGGATCCTAGCACAAGGGAGGTGGAGACAGGAAGGATATGGAGAGAGGAATATAAAGCAGGAGGAGACAGGAGCTCATTGCAGTCTGAGGTTTGGTGGAGACCGATGGAGTCTGGAGATGCAGTCTGAGGACAGTCTGAAGCAGTCAGTCAGAGGAGGCAGTCGTCTGAGGATCTGGTGGAGGTAAAGGTCTCTCTAGTGGCTGGCCGCCCTGCTTCTCTGATCTCTCAGCTTTCATCCCTAATATCTGACTCTGGGTTTTTAATAAGAACAATTAGAATCCGTGCTATAAAACTTCCCTTTGCAACAGATGCAGACCACTACAGAAAGTCACAGCCAATCAAAACGCAAAGCTGTGGAGCCCAGGCCCAGTGGACACAAAACACCTCACCCCTAAGGGTCAGGGAACTGAGCCGGGGTCCCCTAGCAAAGTCAGCCTCTACCCCCATACAGCCTCACCAGCACAACTGCCTACGCATGTGCTGAACAGGGACAACAATGCACGTGTGCAAGTGTGCAGGGGTGGGGAGGGGGAACATGAGGCCTCAGTCCAACACAAACTAAGAAATGCTGAGAATGGAGAAACTCTTCCCCAGAGAGGAACATACCAATTGGCTATCTAATACCAAGTAGCTAGCCTTGAAAACATGTACCTATAAGTAACACTATATAGACTAAGCAGGCTATATTTATGTATTTAAGAATATATATGTATATATATATATATATACACATAAATGGTATAGGAGGTTCTTCTGTATTTGTGTTGCTTTCATTGGTTAAATAAAGAAACTGCCTTGGCCTTTTGATAGGGCAAAACTTAGATAGGCAGGGAAAGGAGAACTGGATGCTGGGAGGAAGAAGGCAGGCATGGAAAGAAGCCATGAAACTCCTGTCTGAGACTGACGCTGGTTAGGATCTTTCCCGGTAAGCCATGACCTCGTGGTGAACACAGATTGGTAGAAATAGGTTAGATCAAGATGTGAGAGTTGGCCAAGAAGAGGCTAAATATAATGGGCCAGGCAGTAATTTAATTAACACAATTTCTGTGTTGTTATTTCGGGGGTTAAGCTAGCCAGGTGCCCGGGAGCTGGGTGGGATGACAAGCAGCCCATTCCTCCTCCTACACATAAATGCATGTAACAATTAATGAAGAAAGAGGCCAAGAATCAGAAAGAGCAGGGAGGGGGAAATGATTTCATTACAAAGAAAGGAGTTCTGGCAAGATTTGGTGGGTCCTGAGAGTTCCTTCCTGTATGGGAGAATGTATGCCACAAGTTTGCCATCTGACTGCCAATGTCCTTGGTGGCACTTGTGCACCTGGCTGACACCCCACATAATAATAACAAACAAAATTAAAACAAAACAGATTAAGACAAAAGCTATCTTTAAGGAGGCTGCTGTGCCCCTGCCCTGCAGGGGATGCCACGCCCATCTTGCTTGCTTGCATCTTGCTTATGCCACTCAGGAACAGTCCTCTTTGTGGTGGTTATAGAAGTAGAAGACCTGTTTCAAGCGTCCATTGCCAAAATGAAAATTTGGCATTTTTTTTTCATGAAAATTCAGGAGAAAAACAACATGATGCCTCTTACAATACACAGGATTGCTGAGGCACCATGAGCTTTCCTGAGTATATGCTGTTAATATTGATCATTTGAACTGATGGAAATTCAATTGTGAAAGCATATTTTATCATTTGTGTACCTGTGTCTGTCCACATGTGTACGTGGGTGCATGCATGTGCAAGCCAAAGGACAACCTTGGATTCTGTTCCTCTGGGAAACTGCCCATCTTTATGGAGACAAAGTGTCTTGGTTTGGATTTCTATCGCTGAGAAGAGACACCATGACCACAACAACATTTAGAAAAGAAAACATTTAACTAGGGTGGCAGCTTACAGCTTCAGAGGTTTAGTCTGTTATCATCATGACGGGGAGCATGGCACATGCAGGCAGACATGGATCTGGAAAAGGAGCTGCTCCATGTTGCTATGCAGGCAACAGGAAGTAGACTGAAACACTAGGAGTTTTGAGCACAGGAAACCTCAAAGTCCGCCCCTACAGTGACACACTTCCTCCCACAAGGCCATACCCATTCCAACAAAGCCTTACCTCCTACTGCCACTCCCTATGAGATTATGGGGGCCAATTGCATTCAAACTAACACACAAGGTATCTTACTAGGACGGGGTTTATGGATTCAGCTATGCTGACTAGCCTTTAGGCTCCAGGGAGCTTTGTGTCCCCTCATCAGCATGTGGAGGCATGCCAGCCTGCCCAGCTGTTGACATGGGCACTGGGTATTGAACTCAGGTCTTCATGCTTGCATGGCCAGTGCCTGAGCTCTTGACTCCTGCCTTCAATCATGTGTAAAAAGTTACTGTCTCAGAAAGGCCATGACACTTCTGGAGAACTGGAAACAAATGATTGAGGCTAACCCTCAGAGACCAGTGGGAATGAATACTTAACATGACAACTTTTCGGTTGTCAAACTGCATACGGCCTTTCCAAATCCCCTCAATCTAGTTTCTTTTGGCAGGCTGAAATAAGACAAGTCCTTGTTAACTAAGGAGATCCGCCTCCATGCCTCCATGCCCTGTCTTACTGCCCACGTCTCCATGTCTCCATGTCAGTGGAAGAGTAGGGTACCCCTGGCACCACCCCAAGTCTTGAAGTCAGAAGTAAAGGATTACTAGGTTAATGGGGTGCATCCCTAAACATCACTAGACACAGCAGCCACACGCAGAAGTAGATGTAAGCCACAGATACTAAAGTCTCAACCAATCCCATTATGCTCTCAGCCTCCCTTTGTAGAGCAGGACTGTGAGGTGAGCACTGAAGGGTGTGCCCCTTGAGAACCGCCCTCCCTCCCGTAATCACCCTTAGCAGGTCCCGTAGGCTCTGTAGCCACTGCCCAGGAGTAGGCCTAATCCAGGTCCCAGTCAAGCTGAGCCAGGCTCCCCCAGCCCCCAAAGACACTGTCTGTCCACTTAAGCCGTGTGACTGCTGGCCTGGCTTTGGGACGCATGGCCTACCATTCTTTAGGGGCTTGAGTTCAAGCGGGAATTCACAGAACCACTGGAAAATTCCTTAATCTTTTGAGACTACCTTTCCTAGCGACAAGATGAAGAGCAGCTAAATCTCCCCTGAACTCCAGAGCCCCCTCCCCAGGCTCCTCCACCACCTCGCTGGTCCACAAAAGTGCAGATCCCAGTGGCGCTTCTGTAGGAAAGCTGCGTCCAGTTCAGCTCTTCCCACCCGGGGAAAGAGGGCTGCATACTTGGAACACATCTTCTATACTGCTCTAAGAACTTGCTTTTTTTTTTTCTTAATCGGCACATTGGGTATTTTCCTCGTAAGCTGAACAGGTATAGAGTCACACATGAATGTTATTACAAACTAAATGTTTTCTTCCCCAACCCCACGGCTCACATGAAATCCTAACACTCAATGTGACAATATTAAGATGTGGAGACAATTAGGTCACAAGGGAGGAGCCCCCAGGAGTAGGATGGGTGCCTTTACGAAGAGGCCCGAAGAAAGCACTCCAGTTCCTTTTCTGCCACATGAGGTCACATGGGGAAGTCAGCTGTCTGTGAACTCACCAATCCAAACACCAAGCAACACACTGTCTACAGGCTTCCAGGCCCTTACTGGGAGAATGCAAATGTCATCTCTGGTGGTTTGTTACAGTAGCCTGACAAAGGCAGACGGAGACAAAGAGAGACTGGGACTCAAGAGTTTAGGCCTTTATAAGGGAAAGAAAAACCTCAACCTTGAAAATTCACCTGTTCCTTTAAATCAATGGGCATGTTTCCCTTAGTCACGAAGATTCCTTGAGATACAGGTACACAACCTAGAAAAACCCACTATCAGTCACGGTAAGAAACTCTAACACAGTGCCAGGACAAGCCAGCAGCAGTGCCTTGCCCTTTTTAAGATAAAGACCTGTCTGTTGTCAGAAGGCTATGTCCTGTGAGCTAGCCTTGGTGATCATCTCCACCCCTTACCATGCTAAGCCCTTCCAGGATCCATGGCAGCAGTTTTCCCTGCCGTCTCTGTGTGGATGAGCCAGCCACTTTCACCCTGCAGTTTATTTCCTAGGCTGAGCGCATTCTGGACCACTCTTCATCACAGGCACGGCCAATGAGCAAAAGTCTTTGCGTATTTTAATGACTGATAAAGAATACTTAGCCTTTAAACAGCTACTTTATTAACCACACAGACATTCAGTAATAGACCCACAAGACTCAGACACAAGCATTATGTGCTGAAGTCACCAAATCAAAGTACCTATGACTAGCAGACCGAGCCACACCTAGGGACCGCCCTCTTGTCTGATAATTATATGCAAGGACCTACCATGTCGGCCACACTGACCCCAGTGCGGGTCACACTTAATATCCAGTGCTAGCCAGCTTCCTGAAAGCATTTCAGACTCATCTCAAAACACTAAACACAGGATGCTGAGCAAGAAAGGAGCTGAGATCCACGACAGTACATCTACATATCTGAATATACCCACACGAACCAAAGTGTTCTACTCGTAATTAAACACGCACAGCTCACCTGCAAGAAGTCACTGGATACCCCAGGGACCTGCAGATGGGCAGAGTGGCCATGTTTAATAAATTCATTTGCATACACTGAGAGCTTAAGAGGAAGTAGCTGGGGGTAAAGGAAGAGAGCTATACAGTAAACAGTGAGGGTGAAAGAGGGGACCCAGGGCAGCGCCAGCATCCCTAATGCTTCTTAGCACAAGAGAGCCATTATCTCCACCTCTAGGGCAGGAACAGCTGTCATCCATCCATCTTGTCCCGGGGCAAGTGGGCTCCGTGGTCTGACCATTCTGAAAGGCTCCCTAGTGGCTGCTGTCTTCATCCTGCCCAGCAGTGACTCTGAAGACCCTGAGAGAGTGAAGGTAGAGGGAGCAGAAACCACATGTGGCCAGGGCATCTTAGAAGGACAAGGCCAGGTAGTGAGTACTGCCCAAGGAGTGGAAAGCCCTGGCCCAAGAGTAAGGACCAGGATATAATGTGTTAGAAGTTGACTCCTGGGCCTTGGTGTATGCCCTTGTGTAAAACAAGGAAGGCACCTTAAGCCAACGCACTTGAGCCTCGCTGCGTCTCAGAACGGCCCTTGTAAAGTCTGCTCCTTGAGTCTGCCTCCAGAGAGTCTGCTTACTGGGCTGGGCTGGGCTAAAAGGATTTTCTTAAACCACCAGGGGATTCTAATGAGAAGGATAGTTGATCCCACTAAAGGAGGTCACCGCCAACAGCCTGCTCTGGTCAAGGGTGAATGACCCTCATTTAATTCCCTTACTCACCTGCATCGGCACACTTGGAATCGAAGTTATCCTAACCAGCCCCTGAACAAGGACCTGTCTCGTTCAACCTTGCATGGAAACCTTACAAAGGTCACCAAGCAAAGGAAAAGAGGTCACTGAGCCTGGAGAGCTGAGGCTCGGGAGGACACAAGCAGGAACCAAGTATGGTGCACTTGGATGCCACACACATACAAAGGGCCAGAAGAGTGAGGGGTCTAGGTCTGTTTTCTCTGGAACCAAAACTGGGTGGACAGGTAGGGCCCTTGGGGAGCAGCCATGCCAAATGTTTCCTGCCTTGATGTTCTGTCTGCCTGTGTGGAACCCACTCAATGTTCTGGGCTATGAGTTGGGCTACTGGAGGGCAGAGTTAGCTCTTCACAGGTGTGGGAAGTGATGGTAGAGGCCTTAATTACATAAGCAGATGACAAGCTGGCGACATGATGATCACATCTGTTCAGATGGTTGTTAAAATAAAAGAAAAAAATTTAGTATATCCTCAAGCATATAATTTATCTGCCTTAGTGTTGTGCCCATTGATCAGTCTCTTCCCTCCCCACGACAAGACCAAACAAGGCAAGACAGAGGACTTTGTATTAGTTAATGTTCTACTGCTCTGATAAGATACCACAACCAAGACAACACATAGAAGAAAGAGTTTGTTTGGGGCTTACAGTTTCAGGAGTCCATGACCATGGTAGCAGGGAACAAGGCAGCAGGAGTCAGTCATGGAACTGAGCAGGAGCTCAAACCTCACATATTGATCCACAAGTACCAGGCAGAGAAAGATAATTGGGAATGGCAGGGACGTTTATTTGAAAACTTCAAAGCTAACCCCAGTGACACACCTCCTCCAACAAGGCCACACCTCCTAAGCATTCCCAAATAGTTGCACCAGCTGGGAACCAAGTGTCTTAGTTAAGGTTTCTATTGTGAAGAGACACCACGACCACTGCAACTCTTATAAGGAAAACATTTAATTGGGGTGGCTGGCTTATGGTTTCAGAGGCTCAGTCCATCACCATCAGGACAGAAAGCATGGTGGCGTGCAGGCAGACATGGTGCTGATACTGAGAGCCCTACATCTTGCAGGCAACAGGAAGTTAATTGAGACATTGGGCAGAAACCTGAGCATAGGAATCCTTAAAGCCCGCCCCGCAGTGACACTTCCTCCAATAAGGTCATATCCACTCCAACAAAACCACCTCTGCTAACAGTGCCACTCCCTAGGAGATTATGGGGGCCGATTACATTCAGACCATCACATTCCACTCCCTGGCCCCATAGGCTTGTAACAGTATCATAATGCAAAATGCATTTAGTCCAACTTCAGAAGTCCCCATAGTCCCAATCCTGTTTCAAAGTTCAAAGTTTCTTTTGAGATTTAACTACAGTCCTCTGTAAAATCAAAATCAAAAAGCAGATCACATACTTCCAGCATGCAATGGCACAGAATATACATTCTTGTTCTACAATGGAGGAAAGGGAGAGTAGTGAGGAAACACTAGGCCACAGCAAGACCAAAAACCAGCGGGGCAGACTCCAAACTTTACATCTTCATGTCTGAAGTCAAAACACTCTTCAGATCTCCAACTCTGTTCATTTTTGACTGCAACACACTTTTTCTTTTGGGCTGATTCCACTCCCTATTAGCAGCTGTTCTCGGCAGGTATCCCCAGACTCTGGCATCTCTGGCATCTTGGGTTCTCCAAAGCAACCCAGGCTTCAACTCCACAGCTTCACACCAATGGCCTCTCAACTAGGCCTCCATTCTGGGATAGCCCGGCACATGCCTGGCCTCAGTAGCTTTCCTTTGCCATGGAGGCAAATTCCACAACTCCTTTCTTCTATCCTTAACTCTAAAGCCAGAAGCAGGTGGCTAAGGGGCCAAATTCTGCTGTTACTGGGGCAGGAGCATGGCTCCCTTGTTTAATTACATCTTCACCAGCTTTCTGTCCTTTACTGCCTAAACTTAGTTGTTCTGAAACTAGATCTCTAGATCAGGCTGGCTTCAAACTCAGAGATCCACCAGCCTCTGCTTCCTAAGTGCTGGAATTAAAAGCATGTGCTACCACACCCAGCTCTAAGCTTTTCTTTGTTTCTTTGCATAAATTGGAAATTTAGCTGGGTGGGATCTTGCCCTGATATCACCACTCCCTTTATTCCATTTCTTAATCCATTTATTTCCTTGAACACAGAATTTAGCTCCATTCTACTTCCTGGTGCTCTTTTTCTTCTCAAAAGTTACATTTTGTAATTTACCCTGCTCAGCTTGATCCTTTTCATTATAAATCTTCATTAGAGAAATATCCACATAATGTCATAATATTATTACCAGTAATATTCATATGACAGAGTCTATACTAAGCTGTTTTGAGATTTCTTCTGCCAATGGAATCAATCCGAAACTCTTCACTTTAACCTCAGGCAGATAGTTTGGACAAGGGTAAAAAGCAGCCCCTTTCTTCACTAAAATATCACAAGAAAGATCTCTAGGCAACATATTAAAATTCTTCTTCTCTGAAATCTCAAGTGAGCCCCAACAGTTCAAATAACTCTCAGCCCACTGTCTTCCATGCTCCTACTAGTATGGTCCATTACACATCACTTAAAGCATTCCACTACTTTTATAATCCAAAGCACCAAAGTCCAAATTTCTCCAAACAAAAACATGGTCAGGCCCATCACAGCAATAACCCACTTCTGGTACCAACTTCTTAGTTAGGGTTTCTGTTGCTGTGAAGAGTCACCATGATCACTGCAACTCATGTAATGAAAACATTTAATTGAGGGGGCTGGACTGGAGTTTCAGAGGTGCAGTCCATCATTATCTCAGTGGGGAACATGGTTGCATGCAGGCAGACATGGTGCTGGAGTAGCTGAGAGTCCAACATCTTGTAGGCAACAGGAAGTGGACTGCGACACTGGGCAGTGTCCTGAGCATAGGAATCCTTAAAGCCCGCCCCCACAGTGACACACTTCCTCCAACAAGGCCACACCCACTCCAGTAAAGCTACACCTCCTAATAGTGCCACCCCTATAAGATTATGGAGGCCAATTACATTCAAGCTACCACTCCAAGCATTCAAATAAATGACCCATGGGAGCTATTCTCATTCAAATCATCACAGCTGCCTGGGAAGGGACCAGGCTCAGCAAACAGCAGGGACTCTGTCAAGCTTGGCTACAGAGTCCTTCTTTAGGCAGATGGGCAGTCCCAAACTTCCCTTAGAATGGTACTTGGCCTTCTCCTTTATCTGTAATTAGTGAACAATGTTTGATGTCTGAGCCTCCATTCTATTTCATAAGACCCAGAGTCCATTCTTGGAAAATTCCCCACTGCTGCATAGGGAACAGGTGGGGTTGGATAAAGCAAAATCCCACCTTATCTTACAAACTAGGGAAGCTTGAAACCCAGGCTCCTTTACAGACTCAGAGACTTTAAAAGTCTCAGGCCCTTCAGTTGCTCAATCAAAAAGGCTTGAGGCTTGCCAGCCTAGAAGGCAGAGCAGGCCTTTGGGCAGCTGAGAAATCCCTTTGTAAGATGTGGGAAGATCTCTTATTTCTTGAGCACAAGCCTCATGCCCTGACTCATGCACCCTGCCTCAAGGACACAGTCTTTGCTCTGCCAAAAAAGGTTGTAGTGTCCTAAAACACAAGGCATTTCTCTGCCGTCTGTCACTGCTTTACTATGGAAGTCTGCTATTTAAAGGAACCCTATATACAGTACAGTGCTGCATAGAAACCTGCATCTGCCATCACTTCTGTGTTTCTTGTGAACATGATGTTTTGCAAAGACAAGGCTCTCAAAGCAAAGCCAAACTCCCGAACGTTCTGCTGTTGCTTCTTTTTCAGGGTTTTAAACTACTCAGGGCCACAGCCCTCTGAGCTAGCACTGCATTCTGCAAGTAAGGTAAGGTAACACAACACAGGCCATCGTTGCAAACTTTAAAGTCAAAATTCAAGAGGATTCTTAGTGGATGTCAAATCACTTGGCTGAGATAGGCCTTATATTAGGTCCTAAAGCAAAATGGCCTTCACTCCCAATCACCAGATACAAGCTTTGTCCTGTTGCTTCATCAAAAAAGCTACTGAACTTGAGCATAGCCCCTAGTTGCTCACCTAGCAGCAAGAAGTGTTTAAAAGAGTAGAGGGAACCTCAGGATAGCTGTGGAATCTGACAAGGCAGGGACATACTGCCTGGGCTGGGTCAGCAGTCACAGAACCAGTCAGGCTAACTGCAGTTTACTGGGCAAAGGGCTCCCAGCTGGCCTGCTGCATGTACCAGCCTCCTTCCCACACTGGGCAGCCTGCTGCACGCACCAGCCTCCTTCCCACACCTGCTGCACGCACCGGCCTCCTTCCCACACCTGCTGCACGCACCGGCCTCCTTCCCACACCTGGCACGCACCGGCCTTCTTCCCATACCTACTGTATGCACCGGCCTCCTTCCCACACCTGTTGCACGCACCGGCCTCCTTCCCACACCTGCTGCACGCACCGGCCTCCTTCCCACACCAGCTGTATGCACCGGCCTCCTTCCCACACAGGCTGGCCTGCTGCATACACCAGCCTCCTTCCCACACCTGCTGCATACACCAGCCTCCTTCCCACACCTGCTGCATACACCAGCCTCCTTCCCACACCTGCTGCACGCACCGGCCTCCTTCCCACACCTGCTGCATGCACCGGCCTCCTTCCCACATTACTGCTGACTGTCCTGATGTCAGAGCCATCCCAGGATATAGATCACAGTGATTAGAAATCCCCAGGGGCTACTGGAGTCTTCCTCAGAAAGGAAGGAAAACAGGTTTATTTTTTTTTTATGAAAAAAAGAAAGGTTCCCTAGAGAAAAGCGTATAATTGGTTGTCCAATGCCAAACAGTCAGCCCTGAAAACATGCACACAAGAAACAACATACTACGGACTGAGCAGGCTCTATAAGTATATGCATATATGTATATTATAACAATGAAAAAAGTGGCCATGAGTTTGGAGGAGAGAAGGGAGGACATATGGGAGGGCTTAGTGAGAAGAAAGGAAGGGAGAATGTTATATTATAATCTCAGTTTTTGTTTTGTTTGCTTCTGTTTTTCAAGACAGGGTTTTTCTGTGTAGCTCTGGCTGTCCTGGAATTCACTGCTAACTCAGAGATCTGCTTGCCTCGGCCTCCTGAGTGCTTGGATTAAAGGTGTGTGCCACCACTGCCTGGCTCAAACCTACTTTTTAAAAAGAGTCCATCTGATGAATCAGGCAAAGAAATCAAATTAAAATAAAAACACCAGGTGCTATCGACCAGCTTGTTCAAATAAGATCTGTTTCTACATTGTTCTAGGTGGGTTAAGAAAGACTCTCTGATGTTTGCAGAGAATACAAATGGTGCTTGGCTGGCTTATTCTTGCTATAAGGGTTCTCAGTAGACTTGCCAAATCCTAGAAAACCAAGGTCTGAGATCACTGCAGCACTGCTAGCTATTTGGGGCAGACAAGCTGTGAGCAGATTTACTATCTGGCCAGGCATCCGCCGTCAGCCCTTGCAGGACACCCTGTGCACCCAGGCCCTGCAAATGTGACACCGAAGCCCATAGTGGCTAAGTCCCTCTGGGACAAGTTCAAACACCTCTCCCAGGGGTTGGAGGAAGACTTGAGAAACTACTACACAGGTGACCACGTCACTTTGAAGGTATCGATGTCTGCTATACTTTTGATGGTCAGGAAATGCAGAGGCTGGCCCGGGACCACTGGGCTCTGTTCCAGTTCACACAGACCTGACTAGGGAAGGGTCCTTGCCTGCAGCTGGAGGACACACACCGATCAAATGCTCAGAACAAAAGTAGGGAAAGCAAATGCACTGGCTCAAAAAGTCAGGCTCCAGACCAGTCTTGTGAACCTGACGAGACAGATGTCACCAGTCTTCCTATGGAATATATTAGATTCCCCTTTGGTGACAGAGGTGACAAGTGGGAGCCAAGACAGGCCAGGGTAAGGGTGGGAAGGAAATAATAGGAAAAAAAAAAGCAGTCAAAATCTAGACTCAGAGTCACCCCAGGGTGTAAAACCTGGAGCCCTGCAGACTAAACGCAAGCCCAAGAAGCTCAGGGACAGGTCAGGGATGTTCTGAGAGGACATCCAGATTCTAGGAATCAAATTCTGCATTTTCCAAGCCAGGCAGGCAGGCAGGCGGGCAGGCACTGGCAATCCTGTACTCCCAGCAGGTGCTAAGATCAGAAGAGTCCAAGTGTGAAGGGGGCAGGCAGAGTAGGCCAAAGACTAGACAAAACATAGCCAGAAGCAGAGGCCCTGACAATGGCAGGAGGTTCTGGGAAGACAGGACTCAGGGGAGTGTGAGGCATGGCATTCCATGGAACAAAGTCTAGTCTCAGGAAGGAGACCAGGGAGGCCAAGGAGCCCAGCGATGGGTAGGTTCCCAGGCTGATGGAATCAGGAGATACAAGGGCCCAGGAGCTACCGTGGCTACATGCAAAAATGTGTGGGAATGGTGTTAGTCACAGAACAGCTGTGCACACACTGTGATTCAGAGGTGTCCCCCAAAGCACCTGCAGAGGGCTTGAGTACTGGAAAGGGGTCATACAGCAGTCACCGTAGTGAATGGTGGCAGCCCCATCCCTGAGAAAGGCTTCTGAGTACTAGGCCTGGCCCACAGCTTCAGCCTCCTCAGAAGCCAGTTTAATTCTCCATCCCCCTTACTATATACCCCAGCCTGACAATGCCCTGAGCCTTGGTGACATCACCTTTCTTCATTTCCTAGTTCCTGGAAGACCCCTTTAGAAGCTACACATCTTCCTAGGCCAGACACACATGCATGTTTCATTAGAAAGCACAGAATCTGTGCCCGATTCTGTGAAGACTGATACACATGGACAGAAGATGCAGAAAGAAAAGGCAGATCCTGCCTGGAGGTAAGCATCCCACCCTTCCTAAGGCTGGCGGAGCTGCCTGTTCACAGGGCGCCGAGGGACCTTCTGGCGAGGACACCACCATTAAAGCTCTTGACTCCTGGTCTGACCTTTCTCTGTTCTGAAGGACCTGCAGCTACAATGGATGTTGACAGCTCACAAACAGTGGGCAATTATTTATAGCAAATTCAAGATCAATGGGGTTCCGTAAACCACAGTTTTCTAGGAGCTGTTCAGATGAACTGCAGTGTATCTGCCAACAGAGCGTCTGCCCCAAATCCAGTGTCTCCAATCCAGGCACTAGGAGAGGTCAACTCCTTTCTAGAAACTTATTATAAAATGCCTGTTTTTCTTTGTTTCTCATATTTATCTCTTTTTGATAAATTTTGATAATATGATAGATCATATTATCTCTTTCAAAAGCTTAACAGGGACCAGGCACTGAAGCATTAGTCTCATAAGTGGGTTTGGGGGTAAAAGATGCCCCAGCTGACCAAATCCTAGTTCAAAAGAATTGGCAGCATCCTCTCTTCATCCATCAGAATGCCACCTTCATCTTCAGTCACAGCACAGTGCCACCTGTTCCAGGAAGCTGTCCTTGGTGTTTTCTGAATTCCTACAACATTTGGTGTATTGGCGCTACCTGCAAATATTAACACCTAAATACTCTGATTATCTTATACTTACATCCAACCAGTCTACAGGTATCTTAAAAACAGCTAACTTGGTCTTTCCTTCTTTGGAATCCCTTCAGTGACTAGCACGTTGTATGCAGTGGACTTTCAATAAATCTTTAAGTATAGCACAAACAAGTCTGCAGTCACAGATGGAGAAGAGAAGCAGCATGGGGTGTAACAGTCCTGGGGATTCAGAAGGTCCTCACTGGGGAGTGCTGGGGACACAGTTCAGTGTTAGGTAAAGGGCTTGGCATACAAGCATGAAGACCAGAGTTCAAATCCCCAATACCCACAAAAATGCCAGGTGGGTGTAGTGGCCTGCCTGGAATTCCAGCACTCTGGCCAAGGGATTCCCAGAGCAAATCAGCTAGCCAAACTAGCGAGCTCTGGGGCAAGCGAAGGAGTCTCTCTCAATATTTAAGATAGAAAGTGACTGACAAAGACACCAGCATCAATCGCAGCCCTCCACACAGATACATATTCTTTTCATTTGTTTGTCTTTCCAAGATAGGGTTTCTCTGTGTGGCCCTGGATGTCCTGGAACTCACTCTGTAGATCAGGCTGACCTTGAACTCAGAGATCCACCTGCCTCTGCCTCCCAAGTGTGGGATTAAAGGTGTGGGACACCACCACCCAGCAATTCCAAACTTTATAAACATAATTGCTGCAATATTTACCTATGGCCCAATCATGATTATAACACATAAAATCTGTTGATATTTAAATTATTTACTACTTATTTGCATTAGTGTTTTGTCTGCATGTATGTCTGTGTACCATGTGTGCGCCTACCACACAGGGAGACCAAAGAGGGTATTCCATCCCCTGGGCCTGCAGGTTGAGACACTACGGGGTGCTAGGAACTGAACCACGTTCCTCAGGAAGAGCTCTTTACCATTAAGCCGTCTCCAGCACCTTCTTTTGATATTTAAACAGATGTGGAAACCTGAAGACAGGGAAGCCCTTTTTTGAGTCCAAGGTGAATCTCAGCATCTCATTGTTTTCTTTTGGTGCTGCGTTTACAATAGGGGTATAATCCCCATTGGCAAGGATAAGTAGAACCTGTGGTAACCAGTTTCAAACATCTTGGGACCCAGTTCTCTTTAGTAAATGGTAGAGGTGAAGCATAACTGCATAAACCCTACCTGCTCTGGCAGCAGGAGTTAATTAGTGCATAGTTAGTTAAGTAATTACTGCACAGGTCATCAGTGTGTCAGGCTTTGTTATAAAACAGTAGGGTTCGTTTTGTTTCCTATAGTATTGAAACACCTTCTTTACAACAATGTGTTTATTCTAGTCCTTTCTGTTGCTTTAAAAGTACACTGACACCTCATCTCCCACCAATGCACCTTTAGCATATAAGTCCAAATTATATAATTCTCCCACAGTTTTGGGAGAAGACAGGAACTCAAGCAGTTAATCATGTATCACATCCACAGTCAATAGCAATGAGAAAGGAACCACCAATACTGCCTGTTTGCTTTTTGCTTAGCTATCTTTCTCTTCTCTTCTAGTTCAGGGTCTAGCCCAGGGAATTGTGCTGTCCACAATGGGTTGGGCCTTCCTGTATCAATTATCAAGACTATCTCCCACAGATAAGCCCACATACAACCTGAAGTAGGCAATCCCTCAGCTGAGACACACTTCTCAGGTGATTCTAGATTGTGGCAAGTTGACATTTAAATCTTCATGATACGGATATGTTACATACATAAGCTCATATAAATTATACCTAACATGTTAAGCAGCTACCTTACACAACCAATAGCTCCACTGTTTGATATGATCCAAGAGAAATGCAAGCACTGTGCACACAAGAACTCACCAGGAACGCTCACAGCAGCAGTCGGCACACAAGCCCACGTGCCCATCAAACAATGAATGGCCAAATAAAATGCAGTGTCAATCAGCCTTTAAAAAGAAATCGATGTGTGCTACAACACGAACCTTGAGAACATTCTAAGGCAGAATTGCCTGATGAAATGTCCCCAGAAGCAGAGCCGTATGAAGCAGGTTCACAAGGCAGGGAATGGGGACCGTCCGTTGTAATAATGAGGGGCGGTGAGTCGCATGCCCGGCTCCCAGCCACCCGGCACAGGGCCCCTTGTTCCATCCTGCCCGGCTAACTTACACCCAAAATAACCACACGGAAGCTGTATTAATTAAATTACTGCCTGGCCCATTAGTTCTAACCTCTTATTGGCTAACTCTCAAATCTTGATTTAACCCATTTTTAATAATCTGTATAGCACCACGAGGTCGTGGCTTACAGGGAAAGATCCTAACCAGCGTCAGTCTCAGACAGGAGTTTCATGGCATCTGCCACACTGCCTTCTTCCCAGCATTCCATTTTGTGTACTCCGCTTACCTGATTTCTGCCCTATCAAAAGGCCAAGGTAGTTTTCTTTATTCACCAATGAAAGCAACACAAATACAGAAGAACCTTACACCAGTCCGTCACTACAGGGTTTCCTCTGGAGGCTATGAAAGCTTTCTAAGATCAGATAGCAAAGATGGTTCCATAACTCCATGAATGTGCAGTGAGTGCAACACTCATTGGCTTTTAGTAAACAAATGGCAGCAGAGTTTATTGCAATAAAGTTGTTAAAATATTTATGTATGATATATGAAATCTATATATGCACAAGAATACGAGGAAAAAACACATATTGAAAATAAACCAACCATTTGTGGAACTCCAAAAGGCCCTGCTGAGATCCTCAGAATGTCACTGTGAAAACTATGGGGTTCAACTTTTCCTCCCTGGGAGGTAGAACAGCTTGCTCAGGTCAGCGGTAGACAGTAGGGGCACCAGGATGAGGGCCACTGTAACACAGGATGAGGTTCCTATGAATCCTGTTTCCAGTGCACTACAGCAGGCACCAGGTTAGAACTGAAAGCTACTGACGTGGGCATGTGAGGGGCCCATCCACAACTTACATGGACACTATAGCATTGACCTTAGGCTGCTTAGACAGCCTTTTGCCTCAAGCACAGGACTGTCACCCAACTCTGCACACTGACAGATCAGGCAGGAAGGCTCCTTGCCACTTCTGTTTCTCTCCTCTCTCCCTTTTCCCTAGCCTTTGGGAGAAGACATCTTTGAAAATCAGCACCCTTCTTTCAGGCTTGCTCTGGTCTGTAGAAAATATGAGCCACGCATATCTCCATCATCCAGGCCGCTCCATCAGCGTCTGCAGAGAGGAAGCATCCTCCCAGTCTTTGGAAGCTGTGTTAGGACAACCGCTTCACTGCATATATAGTTAGCAGCTGCAGTTCTAATGACAAGGCTGTTGAGGGAAAGTTTCCAAAGTCACCCTGCAGCAAGAGAGCTGTGCCTAGTGCCACACGAAGTCACTCAGATGCAATGAGGATTCCACCACTTACTGGATTCAACAGCCTATCTCAGAGGTCTGAAGAGTCAAGGCTTTGGGGATATCACACAGATGCTGTGGAAAAGAACACACACACACACACATATATACATACATAAATATATGCACACATACATGAACCTCTGTGTGTCAGAGAATGCATATGTGTTTGGGAGTGCCCATTCAAGCCAGAACCACTGCTTTAGGGCTTAAGTGACAGAGAGCTGAGAGGAAAGCTGAAAGCCAACCGCTGGAGATAAGGTGCCCTCTGGAAAACGAGTAGATTCATAAGAGTCATAAGGAGAAATACTATCTAGACATACTCAAATGAAAAGCGGGGATAGCAAACTGGAGTGTCACCAAGGAATCAGCATGTCAATCCTGTCTTGGGGGCGGGGACAGGATTCAGCAGGGCTGAAAACAGAGAAAGCTGACCAAAATAGCACGCACCACAGGCGGCATGACCCCTCCATCAGCCCCGCTCCACCCCCGGATTCTGAGCGAAACAAAGAAGTCACCCTTCATTTCCTAAACACACACACACACACACACACACACACACACACACACACACACACACACACACACACGGCAAGGCGCCAGGGTCACGTGGATGATGAACGACCTGACTGGCGGACACAATAGGAAGCTAATTACAAAACAGACTGCAATGAACCCTGGGTGTCACGGGACGGAGAGAACCCCAGCCTAGCTCAGGGTAACACGTGGAGGGAATCAAAGACTTCCTGGATGCTAGTGTGAGGATAAACCCCAGAGTCACTAACCTGGGTGGGAAATCAGGCACGCCCTTCATGTACGCACTAGCCCCACCTGTACAGATAACCTAATCTGTTTGCGTGCAATTGCTCGCTCCCTGTACAGCTAATGGGAAAAGGAGGTCTCAACCTCTCTTCCGCAAAGCACAGCGGCCCCTCCCACTGATTCCTGCCTCAGGCTCAGTTTGCATTTTCACAAAGTCCTTTGAAACTTAGGCTGGGAGTACTGGGACATGGCAGGTTCATCCTGATGCTGAACTGTGTCTGTTAAATCAGGTCTGAGATTTAAGGTCTTGTAATCATTAAGAGGCTGTTTTCCTGGGTTCATAAAACCCTCGTGGTTTAACTTCAGCTATTAGTGCAATAAAAAGCATGTGCTTATAGATGGACCTGAAATGCCACAAGTCACCTAAGGGACATGGAACTCACAGGTAATGTTTGGAAGCAACCCTGTCCATCAGACTCTTCAGTTGGCAAATGTGGCAGAAAGGGAACTTTGTTTTGCACGTGGCCACCTAGTCCTTAACATAGCATTGATGTCTCAGGAAGAACATAAGGACAGTGGTTCCTTAGGGTATGAGATGGACCACGTCTTCTGCTATGGACTTTATAGATGGGGCAGTGTTGAGATGGACCATGTCTTCTGCTATGGGCTTTATGGATGGGGCAGTGTTTACTTTTCAGGGCACCTCAACATGAGTGCTCTTGAATTACAATTTGCAGATGGAGAAACTGAAGCTCCCATGGGGCATAGACCTCACCCAAGGCCTCAGATCCAAGAGACGAGGGCTGGGGAAATGTCTGAGGTCCTACTCTTCAAAGGAGCATAATCTTTTATCTTCTGAGCCAGCAGGAAAACACGAGGGCTGTCTTCCAGAGAGAGGGGAACTGGCAGGCACACAACATTGTCTGACCAACCTGTTCCCTCACAGGGGTTTGCTGCCCCTTCCTGATGGTGGCTCTCTGCTTGTGCCTATGCTGGGCCAGTCTGCAGGCCAACATCATGACCTCATCCAACCATGACTCACTTACCCTTCAACTAGCTGTCTCTGTGACCCACTGAGGAGCAGGCCCTGATCATCATGGAAGACTGCTGGAGAATGTTCTCTCTCTCTCTCTCTCTCTCTCTCTCTCTCTCTCTCTCTCTCTCTCTCTCTCACACACACACACACACACACACACACACACACACACACACGTCTTTGTATTTACAGGGTAACAGTGCCATAGTTTGATAGGTATCATGATCAAGTCACATAATTAGCATGCCTACCTCTGCAAACATTTGGTTTCCAGAAGTGTCTGAGAGCTTCACGCTACTTCAAACCCCTTAGTACTTACTCTAGGGACCAGGCCCCAGCCTCCCTTCTGCTCCTTTTAAATTCTCCTCAGTCCTCCTGAAGTTTGTTTCAAAAGAAGTGAAGCTCTTTTCCACTGCTTCTGCCGAGAGCAGGCTCTTTTACCTTCAACTTCAAAGCTTATTTCCAAGGGGGCAGCGACTTTGCCAAAGGTAGAAACAACCTAAGCTTTAGCCAAGTGAGAAGATTGGTTGTTATTGCAAGAAATAAACCTAAGAAGCCTGGGCTGCGCTGGGGTAGCTTTACCCCACAGTTCTGGGGTGTCATCATGAGAAATAACCTCTTCTCTGGCCAGAGAGGCAGTTGTCTTAGAAGCAGGTGCCAGATGACATGTATTACCTGATGCAATCAGGTCCTTAGGCAACTGTATTATTTTAGGTACCTGAGGAGTCCCTAGTGCCGAAGGGCACCAGACGACCCCAGCAGGAAGTGCAGCACACTGAAGAGGGGTGGTGAGCTGTTTCCCTCCAGGCTCCACTGCAGTCTGAGCTGCAGTCATGCTGTCCGTGCAGGTTAACTCTGTGGTACGTGTGACACTCACCGTCACGGTCCCATCTAAGTGTGCTGTATACGGACAGGGAGGCACACACACTGTCGTGCAGCCATCAGCACCATGTATGTCCTGTTTCATCACCCCAAACCCTCTGTGCCCACCAAATGCTAGCCATCACCTCCTCCAGCCTTGGCTGCCACCTTTAAACTCCCTATCCCTTCATCTGACCATGCTAGGCAACTTAGGAAGTGGAATCACAGCATCTGCCCCTAGGTGAATCGTCTGTTCAGCCAGCATAATACCTCATCCAACTCCCTTTTTCTAAAGACCGGACGATACTCTGATACTCCCTTGCATGCACAGACGTCACCATGCCTATGCCCATGACTCCTCGGTGAATACTTGGATTGTGTCCACCTTCGGCAGTCAACAATGCTGTGGGAAACACAAGGGTACAATATCCATTCTCCCCCCACCCACTTTCTCCGGACAAAGTGGTGTCAGTCCCACCCACTGCCTCAGGGTTAGTCCTGTCCCTGGGTGACCTCAAGAAGCCTCCAGAGTGAAAAGAACAGAGGCAGCCTCTACTGCCTTCCTTCTCAGTGATTGGTGGCACCCTAGGAGCCATTTGCCTGCCTTCTCTGTTGTGTTTAAGGGTGGCTGTGTGTGTAGAAATTGACCACAAGCTTGTATCTTTACACATCCATTCCCATGCCCACAAACAAATGTCTTCTTCCCTTCAAGGCTGTGCCATGTGCAAGCATCTCCAAGGCACTGAATGCAAGGCCTGGGTTAGAATGCGCCCCCCCCCACCTTCCTCCCAGCCCTCCCTACATATAGAGCCCTGTGAACACTGGCCCCTCCCATGCCTCAGCTGCAGCCCTGCACCGCAGGGCAGATACTCCGGTCTTGCCCTCCTAAGAACTTAGGGCTCCTGAATACACAATGACTGTACATACAAAATATTCTACACACATACGCTCCTAGTCATCAAATAATTAGCACCAAATTACCACTCACAGATTGTCATTAGTAGAATCTAACCAATGATTCCCATATGGATGCTATCTGGTCAGCCCTTTGAAGTGCATTTCGAAACCACTAATAAAACGACAGAGCAAAGCACATAGTAAATAAGACGGACCCTGAATTTTCAAACAGCTGAACTGTTCAGAACCTGAGGGCTCCTGGGGTGGGGCAGACGTGGGAGGCCGCGGAGGCCCTGCTCCTTTAGCCCATCTTGGTTCGCTTCATGATGTAGCTATGTACATTCCTATCACACATAAGAAAAGACTTCGTGAGTCTCCAGAAGTAGCCTGAAAAGTTTTCATCCTTACTTAATTAAAAAAACGCAGAATCAAATTATCATAAGTCAGCAAAAAAATATTAAAGCACGCTCCCAGGAGATTAAGGGAAATGATTTCCGCTGATAATGATCTTGAGGCAAGCTCTATCACGTGGATCAGGCAGACACAGGAGCGATCTGGCTTCTGTCTCCAGCTTCCTGCCTCCTGGTCATTCAGAGCTGGTGCCAAGTCCTAAGTCCACTTTGCTATAAAATGGGGAGAAGAGGCCCCCTCCCTATTGAAGAAGACACTCAGCAGAGATCATATACAGCACAGGCTGTAGGGCACATCGTCCTTGGGCAAGGAGTCACTGTGGGCAGTGTGCACTCAAGAACTCAGCCACTTCCAGACACACACAGACTGCAGCACAGCATGAGCACAACGTTCAAAAAAAACTACCCTGCCCCAAGTGCATGCGGTCTGATCTATCATTTTAAAACAACTGACTTTTTATGCACATAATATAATTGACAGTACCCAACCCATCCATATGTGCACGTCCTAAATCAAACATTAGCTGGTCACCTCTGGAGGAGTTTAATGGGTCATCTGATTGGCATACATGGACCCGAGGGAGAGCGGCCCAATCCTAAATTGCCAAGTGAAGCTCCTTACTGATGCTGTTTCTGTGTGGTGTGAAGTGGAAAGGGCTGCAGAGACTCCAGAAGAAAGCTCCTAAAGCGTTTCCACTTCTGAAAGCTAACCTGTCCAACCACAAAGCCCTGAGACGGCAGGCACCGTGTTCAAAACCTCAGCCCCAGACCAGCATAATAGCCTCTTGGTTCTGGGGTTTTAATTTTTAAAGTAACATTTATTTATTATGTGTATTGTGTGTGTACAGGCCACTTATATATGTAAAGGTCAGAGGACAGCTTCCAGAAATCGGGTTTCTTACCAGTATGTCAGTTCTGGGAATTGAACTCATGTCACCAGGCTTGGCAGCAGTCACCTTTTCTCGCTGAGCCATCTGACCAGCCCAAGCCTCAGACCCAAGATGTGTTCAACAAGCTCCCTTGTGTGTCACTTCATGGATAGGATGGTAGCAACTGGACCTACCATAAAGGACACATGCCACACACTAACATTTGAAAGGAAAAGAAAGCAAACCCTAACGAACACCCATGTTAGCACAGCAGAGGGCTGTTGAGAGACATGCGCTCATCTTTCCCAGGCTGAAAGACTCCTGGTCTCAGTAGCTACAGCCTCCTCTGCTGCCAACCAACCACGGACAAGCTGTTTCTGTCATCACCACCCAAATTCATCTCTGCCAGCCTCAACTGGGAATGCCTCTGTGCCCCTGAGCCTGGGACTACACCCTCTCTGTACCCCAAATACTTGCTTCTCCCCATTCACAATTGTCCTCTTCATCTACACAGTGACAGTCACACAGTGACAGTCCAAGTTCTGACCTCAGGCTTTGTGAACTGCTCTAGTCAACTTCTAACTATGCCCCCCTTGTCACCTTGGTCCTTCTACCGAGTCCACTGTCACAACATTTGAAGCATTCTTTATATCAGTAGGTGATGCCTAAGCCTGACCCCTGAGCCCTCCTCACTACAAAGTTCTAGTGTGCCCAACTGCCTTCCTCAGTTCCCAGAGGCTTCGGCATAAGTGGCTCTCGCTCACATGCCAACCTCAGCTCCCAGTGAAACCAGTTCCCTCAGGTTGCTCCACCTCACAAGAGTCACTCACTTCCAAGAGGTCAGGTCACAACAAACTCAGCAGTCACTTCTGACAACCTTCCCTTGTGTATTCCTGAACTAGACCACGAAATATCCACACTCCTGCCCGCTCCTACCTGACCAGTCACTGGCCCTCCTGCTCAGCCTGCTGGGAGCTAATTCAAGCCTATGCCTCTCACTGCAATAAGAAAATGCTCCAGGGGTTGGGGTTGTGCTGAGCTGAGAAAGCACGCACCCAGCAAGCATGCAGTCCCAGCACTAATGAGGCAGAGGCAGGAGGATACAGTTTCATACTGCGTTTGAGGCCAGCCTGGGCTACAGAAGATCTAAAGTCCACGGTCTAAGCAGCCTTGTCACCTCTTCTAACTGCAGGACTGCTCTAAATGTTCTTGATTGCCACATGGCTGTGCCACTCTTTCCTCCCATTCCACAGCTGCTGGCAGGAAATAAGATGTTTCTTCCAGGACACTTAACTGTGGCCTATATTTGTAATTGTTTATTTACTCCTTTGTCCTCTGTCCAGAACAGCAAGCTCTCTGAGGGTAAGAACCAAGGATAACTTTGTTCAAGTCCTATGCCCAGCCTTTGGCACACACAGGCAGACTCAACAAACACACCCCAGAAGTTGCAGGTCTGTGGAGGGCTTGGGACATTGAGCAGCTGTCTAATGTTTGTCTCACCTTTGTTCCTGGTTGGCCATGGTGTGAACAAGACAGTTCCCATTGCCACAGTTGGAGCCATGCCTCCCCCACCACGGTAAACCCAAGTCCTCCTGCCCTCAACTGTTTCTGTTAGGTGTTCTGTCTCTGTGAGGCGAGAGTAAGCAACACAAGGGCCTCATTCCGAGGCCCCTCCTCCTCTCTGCTAGTTGTTTAACCAATGTCTGGCTTTAGAAGCTCATAATGCACCCAGGATAACTGCTAAAGGCAATTATCTATGTCTTACAAAATAATTAAAACCTTCCTATTGTTTTCCTGGCATTATATTTACTTGCTATTGTTTTTTCTGAGACTGGGTTTTGCTATGTAGCCCAGGCTGGTCTGAAACTTGCAAACCTTCTGGAGCCTCCTAAGTGAATGCTGGGATATTACAGATGTGTGCTACAACAATGCGCTTGCCTGGTACCTTAAAATGTGATGGGGACTGGGCACACAGCTCAATGGTATGGTATGTGCTCAGCATGTGTGAGGCCCAGAGTTCAAGCCCCAACATCTACTTAAAGCAGAATCTGGGAAGCAGGTAAAGAACAGAGCAACTCAAAGATGTGCCAAGCACAGCACCAAAGTGTAGAATGGTGTACCTGTGTGGAGAGCCTCAGACAGCAGCCCTCCATGAGGGCTGGGCTGTCGTGAGTCTGCTCCTGAGTTAAAGAAATTACAGAGAGGAACAGCTGGATGAGGACGAAACCCACCCAAGGAGTAGGCACACTAAACTAGCAGGGACACCATTACTGACATCTAATGTAGTTTAATCACTACAACTCCAGACAGAACCTTTCTGGACACAGCACCCACACAAAGTACTGGTCAGTAATTTTAGGGCAAATGGTTGACAAGCCATGACAGCTAAAGTGAGATG
Source organism: Ondatra zibethicus (assembly GCA_004026605.1). Classification (NCBI taxonomy): domain Eukaryota; kingdom Metazoa; phylum Chordata; class Mammalia; order Rodentia; family Cricetidae; genus Ondatra; species Ondatra zibethicus. The sequence goes on from PVIU01005959.1 coordinate 58,192, forward strand.
GACTATTTTTCCCTAAATTCACAAGGTGTTTGCTTTTAATGAGGTCTTGCTATGATGCCTAGATGCCCCAGACTCTTAGATTTAAAGGGATCTGTCTTCCCTTAGCCTCCCAAGTAGCTGGGCAACAGAGTGAGCACCAGTGGTCACAGGCCATGCTTCATGCAGAGGGACTTGCAGAACACAGAGTGTCTGAGTGAGGTCCGGGCCCCTGGGTGCTGACTCTCACCTCACTGCGACAAAGAGCTAGCAGAAAGCACTGAAAGGTGGGGAAGGCACGGCTCCACCCACGGCAGTGGGAGCGGCTGCTTGTTCACACCGTGGCTGACCAGGAGCGGTTTTCGTCAATGCAGTGACATCAAACACGAGCTGGAGCATCTCCGGGTGCAGATGGCCAAGACTAACCACTGATTTTTGTGACTTTTTCTTTTGTTTTTGTTTTTGTTAAGAGAGAAAAAAAAACATGTTGTTGGGTGGGTAGGGAACAGGGTGGGGGTGGGGAGGGAACGGGGGGACTAAAGACTCTGGGGTGAGTTAGAGGATAGAAAAGAAGAATATAAATACACTGTATGCAAGTCCCAAAGAATTTTAAAAAATAAAAAGCTCACTCTGGTGGTCTATGTCTGTCGGTTCCATGTACTAAAGGGTCCAACCTCTCAACACAGCACCACCTGTGGAGGACTAAGCATTCAAACACGCGTGTCTAGAGACCTTTCAAGTTCAGCCCACACCTGTGGAGGACTAAGCATTTAAACACGCGCGTCTTGGGACCTTTCAAGTTTAGCCCAGAGCTGTTTCTTCACAGCACATCTTGAGCAGTCTCCTGCCAGTGCCCTTGCTGACTCAGACAGCAGTGTGTTCGATGACCCCGAACATCTGGCAAGCTATATAGATGCTTCCAGGAAGTTATCCACAGCAGATGTCCATGGCCCTGCCTAGGCCTGGACCTGTCATGGACAGTCTTCTGAAAGACAGCTTTGCCTGTGTCTTTGGAATGGTTGGTGTGTGTATGTGTGTGTGTGTGTTGCATGTTTTGTGTGTGCCTGTGTATGGCCATGTGTGGTCACATATGGTGGTCAGAAGACAACTTTAGTGTGGTTCCCACCCTCCACTCATTTGAGGCAGGCCGGACTCGCTGGCCAGAAAGCTTCCCAGGGCTCTCCCGTCTCTGCCTCCCATTCCTGCACATGAGTACAAGGACTGCAGATGCCGCATAGGTGCTGGGGATCTGAGCCTAAGTCCTTACTCGTGCAGCAAGTGCTTTCCTCACTAGGAAGTTTCTCCAGCCTCCTCTTGGCCATGTCTGAAGTCAAGGTTCCAGCAGCCCATCACCTGCCAATGAAATCAGCACCTCACCAAAACCCTCACTTGGGCTCATCTTCTCCTAGATAAGAAAATTTCAAAATGGCAAAAGATGAAAGTTGTCTCTGGATCTCCAGGAGGAAAAGATTCCAGGGCTGTGGAAGGTTAGTATAACTAGGTAACTAAATAATGAATGTATCTTTTAAAGGGAGCAAAGAATCAAATTTTAATTTTCTTTAAATTTTTATCTTTAGATGAAATAAAAAAAGATTCTTTTGAGAGATGCAGAAAATGGCAGTGGACAAACTAGTTTTGCTAGGAGTAGCTTCTGTCCGAGTGTGCGTGTTAATTACTTCTTTCAAACTTAAACAGATGTCTTTAACAAGCTCACACACTTGGGATCATCTGACTGGGTTCTATTTAGCAGAGCATCTCGCACCATTGCCCCAGGCAAAATAAGCAGACAGGAAGAAAGAAGCTCTTGTTCGCTGATAGGAAATGTGCATGCTGCAGAAAAGTCCTCACCTAGTGCAAGTCAACCTAAAACAGGGCACAGGATGCGTGCATGCGGAAGCAGCGCCCTCTCCTCTCAGGGAGAAAGAGGTCTGTTTCTCTGAGCAGTCCTCCTGCGAGCGTGAGCATGCGTTAGTTAGGCCAAGTCGGTTCATCAGATGACAGGACAGATGTCAACACAGGAGAAGCTCCCCTTGGTTCCTTTGACTGGAAGGTTAGGAGACCCTCCGTGGAATCTCCTAGACTGCACCACTGGCCTAAGAGCCTACTGAGTTGTCCCCAACTACTCCGTACCGATTTTGTGCCACTCAGCTGTGAGGACAGGGTCAGAGGAGGGAGAACTGCATTAGTGGTTCCAAGAGACAAGAAAAGGGCATAAATTTCTCAAATCACCATAATTACACAGGTGTGGAAATTGCCACACCCTTTGTTGCAGGAAGGCATCCTACTCAGTCTGCCTGGGTCCACGGTGTCTGTGGCTCTCTCCGCCCCATCCATGCTGTTTTACTATTGCTGGGCAGCAGAAGGGAGGAAGGGAAAACGGGACAACTTGGTTAGTTAACGGGGGCGGGGGGAGTGCAGCACAGGAATGAATGGTGCGCTTTCTTGTGACCTCCCACGTTCTAATCCTCATTGCTCACCCTGTCCTAGGCGGGATGCAGCAGGTGCCCCTTTGATTAGCCGTCTACTCATCCAAAAAAAAAAAAAACCACACACAAAACTGAAAAGGTGACACAGTTTAACCTGCGAGCTCCTGGCGGTCAGACTGAGGACAGAAAGCTCAAAATGAACTTTCCAGGCTCAGAAGAAGCCACATGTCCCAAAGGGACTGAAAATTTTCAAAATCCTCCTTGACTTGGAGCCATGAAATCATAGCCTTACTGTGTCGGTTCTGTTGTTCATTGGGGCTGCAGGTGATGGGGCAGGCTCATCTCTTGGGTACTTAGCATACTCAGTGCAGTCCTGGGCTAAAATACAGGTGCTGTGGGTACAGGCCCCAAATAAATCCGTTCACTTGAGTCTCTCATTTAACCCATTGGTTGGGTTTGTAGCTGTCTTTATTTCATAAATAGGGAACCAGGAATCAGTCTCTTAGTCTCTGAGTGTGTGTGTGTGTGAGACGCACATGCACGTGTACAGGGGCTACAGTTCACATTGGGCATCTTCCTCAATTGCTTCCCACCTTTTCTTTTTGTAACAGGGTCTCTCAGTGGGACCTGGGGCTGGCCTTTCAGGCAAGGCTGGCTGGGTTCTAAGCCCCAGGGATCTGTCTCCCCAGCGTTGGATTACAGATGTGTGCTGCTGTGCCTGGCTTTCTACACAGCTGGAGGTGAAACTCAGGTTCTCCTGCTTTTATGACAAACCCTACCAACTGAGCTGTCTCCCTGGTCCTGTTCTACCTTATTTATGAAACCCAAGTCCAGAGCTGAGGCCACAACGCCAGGACCCAAGCCTGGGAATTTTGGCTCCAGAATTTAGACTCTTAATCACAAGGAGAATGTCTTATACAGAAATCATTTAGGAGGAAGTTTTTTTAAAAAAACAGTATCACGATATGGTGTCATCATATGCATCCCCCCCCATCGTACGCATCCCCCATCGTACGCATCCCCCATCGTACCCACTGCATGCATTCTCCCGTTGTATTGCATTCTTTCTGTCTTGGACTTTCCTTGCCAGCACAGCACCACAGGTAAAAACAGATCAGAGCCAAGAGGTCTTTTTTTCCGTTGTGACTCCAGTCATGTAATGGTTCTCATCCTCATCCATGAAGGGAATAGGATGAAGCTAGCCCTCATCCCTTAAGGGGCTGGTGAGGAATGCATGACATTAGATGAGGCTGGCCTTTAAAAGGAACAGACTTTTTCTAGTCCTCGTCCCCTGAAAACACAGTAATAAGTGCCTGATCAAAATAGAGTCCTCACTATTTACACATTTTAGGGGTCAGGTATGTAGTAGGCACCGTACGCTTGTTTTGGTCCCCAGCACCAAGTAAATTTGCAAATATAGAACTTATCTATTAACTTCATATCAAAGCCACGTCCTGCTCATGACAGGCATGAGCACTGGCAGTGCATGAGCCATCCAGTGACCGAGGGACACTGTAACACTGTGGCACCAGTAACATCTGTCCTTCCCCTCCACACACACCTGGTAATTCAGCTACTTTTTAAATTTTTGTGTCATAATTTGACTATTTAAAATGGTTCAAACCATAGAACTAATGTTTAGTTTAATGTTCCCAACCACAAGGAAGCTCTGATATGCCCTGAGGACAAAACATGTATGAGACCCTTCATTCAGGCATGAGTCCCGGGGCTGTCATGTGGAGGCTCAAGCACACATCAACAGCACACACTCAATCAGAGTTCTTCAAACACATGGAGAACATGGTTGTGTACTGACTGAATGACCAGAGGTTCTCGGGAGACTGGGCCTGGAGTGGTGGTTCAGTATTCCCCAATGCAAGTATTTTCAATAATTTTGTTAAAACAACAAGAAGAGCATTAAGAAGACTTTTCTTGTAAAAAGTCACCCGTGTGATGTACAGGTGAAGAAGTTACAGCACAGACACTGATGAGCAGTGACCAGGCTCCTAGAACCTCTGTGCAGAGTCTTGGTGCCCACTGCCCTCTGGGTGTCCTGTTCACAGCTTGGAAACCTTGGGCCAAGATCAGCCAGAAGTGCAGAGCTGAGCTGTTTCATCCTCTCTCATTCTGTGTTCCTGTGTAAGAGTTCCCAGCCTGACCAAAGGCTATGCCACAGCCCAGATGTGACAACTCATTTCACTGTTCACTGACTTAACCTCATATTAGCACATGTGCCTCTCATGGTGATTCCAGAGAGGAGCTAAGTCCACCCTGGATGCGGGAGGCACCACTTCATGGGATCCCAGACTCAAAGTAAACTGACTCCCAGCATTCTCTTCTTCCTGCTGCAGACAGTTGGATCCCTGTCTCATGCTTCTGCCACTGTCTCCCCACCATGCTAGAATGTAACTCCTCCACCAAGCCCCCTGCCACCAAGCTGCAGTGTAGGGTCCTTTGTTACAACAATGAGAAAAGTAACTGTGTTGTTTGGTTTTACCTCAACTTGACACAAGCTAGAGTCATTTTGGAAGAAGAACCCTTCAGTGAGAAAAACCTCCCCACCAGACTGGCCTGTGGGCAAACCTGGGCTGCATCTTTTTGTTTAATGATTGATGGGGGAGAGTCCAGCTCACTGTGGAAGGAGCCATCCCTGGACTGGTGGCCCTGGGTGCTATAAGGAAGCAGGCTGAGCAAGTCATGAGAGCAAGCCAGTAAGCAGTCCCCTCCATGGTCTCTGCATCAGCTCCTGCCTCCAGATTCCTGCCCTGGCATCCCTCGGTGATGAACTTCCAAGCTGTAAGAGGAAATAAACCCTTTCCTCCCCAAGTTAATGTTAGTCAGTGTTTTCAAATAGCAAGAGAAACTCTGTGGTGGTGACTCGCACACTAATTGAGGGCAGCATGCCATCCTCCAGGCCACAGCCTCAGATGCATTTCACTTTCTCAGGCTGAGCCCCAGATTCTCAAAGTCTGATGGCACCCCAGCATCAAAACCAGAGCAGACTCGACTCTCCCTGTTACCCAGGTGACCCTCAACAGCCTCAAGGGAAATCAGCTCACGCTGGCATGTGGTCACCTAAGGAGCTGTCAGACCATCCGACCTTATTTTATAAGGCATTTACATCCAGCAAGAAAAACTGCCTGCAGATAAGAAAACACGTTGAGACTAAACCCAGGGCTCAAAATGAAAAGCCACTGTTTTCAACCATAGGGAAAGTGCAACTTGACCAAGCCATAATCCTGGGATCCTGCCACATGTGGCCCACAAGGGGCCCTAAAGTCCAACAGAGGCAACTCTGTTTCTCCTGTGCCCTGAGGTTGGACGATGGAAACAGAGTGGCCAGGGCAGGACATGGCTATCCCAGGCTGAACTAACTCCTAGTTTGAGAGATGCCATCCATCACTTCTGCCAGGGCTAGAGAAAGAAGCTGGAGACTCCCCTGGGGCGTCCCTCGTTAACCACCATTCACAAAAGGCTGCTTTAGAGCTCTCTGGTGTGCATTCTTGTTCCTTTGAAAACAACAACAAAAAACTTCCAAAACATATCAAATGGCAGAGTGATTTGCTGTCTAACTTGGAGTTCTCTCAGATCAGCTTGTGAGTCTGTCTGAAAAGGCAGGCATCTGCTACCAATTTGTGACAATAAAAAGAAAATCAATGCTGAACACTCATGTAAATATTTCCTCCTATGCCAGGTCCCACCAGCCTGTATGTGTCTTATTCATTTCCTTGTATTTCAGTCTTGACTTTTCTTTTCCTGCTCCAAAGAGCTATAAAGTTAAACATTTTGAATGTTGCACCTTTTCACTGAGCTATGCAGGCTAAATTCTTTCTCTGTGTAAAGGCCTGAAGGATAGCTGGAATGAGACTGGCCATTCCTGATGCTTCCAATCTGCCTGGCCCCCATGAAACATCTGTGTCTCAAGAAATGGGTCAATTTGTAAATTGTGGCCTCCTTAGCCTGCATGCAAGGCAGCTCCCCGTCAACACAGCCTTCATCAAACACCACATTGTGGAGTGACAAGTGTATATTCTTAAGACAGTGTTAAGAATGTGTTGGACATCTAGGTCCTAAAGCGAAGTGAGTACAAAACTCATTTATATAAAATATTACCTTTATCAAATGGTAACAGTGCAGAGGGAGAACGCATGGCTTCTGGGGTCAGGTGGGGCCCCAAGCCTGCTGGTTTTAGGGACTTGGGGAGAAAATCAAACTCCAGCAGGTTCAATTCTCCCATTGATATGATGACTTTGGCCCCCATAAAATCTGCAGAGAATCAAGAGGGTATTTCATTTCTTCAGACTTAGTGAGGATTACAGTCCATGTACCTCACAGAAGTCACGGTCATAGGGTTTGGGCTTCAAACTCACTACAGCACCAAGTCTGGCCACATCTGTGGCAGTCTCTGTGGTCTTAACAGGCTGCGGAGAGATGAGCCTTAGGAGGCAGGAAAGCAGGTTGGCTTAACACAGTTCAGGAGCTGGTGCAGGTTCAAACTCCAGGAGTCTGATCCCAAGTGGTTTATTTTAGGCATATTTAAGCACAGCACAATTTGGTGAAAACTATTCTGGCGGTGATTAACTCAATCCTGCATGAACAACAAAGCATCCATAAATCTCCTTAAGGGACAAAGTAAGCTAAATACAGATCAGATGTGATACCCGGAAACTCTTTGTGAAGTCCATAAAGATGGGTTCTATAGACTAAGAAAAACAAATCGTTGATAAGGGGGTGGGATGGGGATTCGGTGCTGGAAAAGTCATTAGCCACATATACAGGGCAAAGGGCACCAGGCTAGTGATCATGTCTAGATGCGCCTAGACTTTTGGGCAGACAATGGGTATTGTATTCCTGCCCTTGAAGGGACAGAGCCCTATGTGCTCAACATTCCAGATTCCTCTAGTGCTTCTCTGTGAGCACAAAGACCTCTGTGCCCCTACACCTGTCCTGAAGGGCGCTACCAGGGAACATATTCAGAGAATTACTGCTCTAAGCCAGCCAAAGATTTGAACAAAAACATCAATATCCAGAATGGAGTCTAGATTCTACCCCCATCTCCCAATCAAACCCCACAGCTCAGGCACCAAGCCATCTCCTTTACCCTAATTTTGGTTTGGTAACTGATTTTGTTGTAATTTAGTTCTGGGATGTCCCTCAAGGGCCATGGTGTTAAACGCCTGTGCCCTGATTTCCTTTGGCTCCTCTGGGAGCACGCTCATCAGAGCACTGTAGAAGCCCAGGCTCTCTCCTTTCGTTTGCTGGGCATGAACTGCACAGTTCTGTGCGATCATTTCTCTCACTGCAACAGTTTGCCTACCAGTGGCCCAAAAGATCACGGCCTGCAACTTCCCAAACATTGAGTCAGCCTCCCCATGGAGGTCATCTCAGCTATTTGTCACAGTGACAGAAAGCTTGCTTAAAAACACAGGACTTGTGTCCATCCTGCAGGCAGAGGAGAAAGGCTGATACATCCACGTAAGAACTGACTCCTAGCTCTGACTACAGTTCTTAGTTCTGATGAAAGTTTAAACTCAAGGTGGGGTAGGGCTGCCTGCCCTGAACTTTAGGGAGCTTTGTGCCCCCCAGCTCCCAGTGTTGCTAGCATTCCTTAACATTCTCTGACCGTGCTAGACCAACCTGTCTATCTTCTTGTTCTGTGTGCTCACATTGTCTTAGGAAGTCACCATTTGGAGCTACCCTGGTTCAGTGTAAGCTCATCTGAAGTAATCACAGTTACAGCCTCCTTTCTGCCAGGTTTCGAGCCCAGCAACAGCTAACTGAGGTGCCTATGTAACAAAACAACTGGACCTGGAGCCAGGTTCTCCCAGCATCCCTCAGTCCATACCTGTTACAGGATGTGGCTGGCACCCTCCCCCCCCCTTACTCTGAACTCTCCAGCCCAGGGCTGGGGTCCTCCCACCAGCTGCCCTTCCTTATAAAGTTCAGTCGCTTTGGTTACCTAATCCTTTTGTCTACCTTTTACTTCCTTGGCTTCTTAGCCCAGGTCGCCTCTCAGTCTGGGGCTCCTCTCTTGCTCAGCCTACCCCATCTCCTCTCGTGGTCCTGTCGAGTCTGCACCCACATTCAGCCTGGACTCTTCACTCTGCCTGCCGTCTCCCTTACAGCTACAGTAAGGCCTCTCCATTCTTTAAGAGCAGCCGTGTCCTCCTCCTTTTGCTTCAGTTTTTCATCCCAAGAGGTCCCACTCTGCAACTCCAAGTGGGCACTGTTCACCTAAATACACCCTGCAAGAGCAAAACCTAGGTGCCACAAAAGCAGGTGACTGTTGTGGGCTCTTCCTGGAGAGTCTGTCTGTCCACTCCAGACAAAGAGGTCATCAAGAGACCAAAGGGACAATCCCACCCATGTCAAGCCAGGCACTTATTTGGGTGACTTACAGGAGGCATGGATGACTCATGCGTGCATCTCTGAAAAGCTCAGAAGTGTCCCTGTTCCTACTGAAGTGAGACTCACTCTCCCTAAGGGAACATCCAATGGGTGGCAATGCCAGGTGCCCACCATGATAGGGCCCATGTTCTGTAGGTCCAACTCAACATCTTCAAGACTGTCACTGGCTCCCATCTCAGCCATGACAACTCACACAGGCTGTCTCACTGGAGTCTAAAGTGATATTTTATTTAGGTTTTAATAAATAAAGCTTGCCTAAAGATCAGAAGGTTAAGCCACTAGAGGTCAGGCAGTGGTGGCACACATCTTTAATCCCAGGATTTGGGAGACAGAGGTAGATGGATCTCTGTGAGTTCAAGGCCACCGTGGGCTGAAACAAATCCAGGTGGTGGTGGCTCAGTACTAATCCCAGTACTGGGGAGTCACTCCTTTAATCCCAGCACTAGAGGGTATAAAATGGGAAAAGAGAGGCTTAGTCTGTGGTCGCCCAGCCCTGGTAGAGGTAGGCTTCTCTAGTGGCTTGACTGCCTTGCTTCTCTGGTTTTCAGGTTGAACCCCAATATCTGTGTCTGGGTTTTTACTGTTCATGACACAGGAACCCTCCCACTCCAGTTAACCTTACCCTCCTAAATACTGTGTCTCCCGAGCCCATGTGTAGCTGGCGCAGAATTGCATGCAACTCAGAATCAGTGCAGGAGGGAGCAGGAGGCTGCATGCAATCTGCCTGATGCCCTTCTCCCAGCTCCTTTATGAGACAAAGGTAACAGACCCAACCTGTGAGGGTGTCACTGGGCACTCACACTGGGTATTCTCACTGGGTACTCATGGCTGCTCTGACTTCAACAGTAACGGCCAGCTCGGGCCCAGAAGGCAGTGTTTCAGAGGACAAAAGAAGTGTCGTATGTTAGGAACAGTCATGTGTCTCTGGATTACCACTACATTCAATCCTCCCCTTTCCCTGAACCCCTCCATCCTCTCTCCTGACCTCTTTAGGGAGACATTTCCAGAGCCTCCTGAACCCTAAAGTGGGAAAGGTAGGTGGAAAATTGAAATTCTGGACACACCCAAATGCATTTTCCTGAAAGAACAACTCTGACACCAAAAGGGATAAGCAGTTTTCCTGTGGGCTCCATTTCACTGATGGCCCTGACTTCCGCCACCCGGAGCCCAGCTGCCAGGGCACTGACCCCACCTCAGGACTGGTGGTCCCAACTTCTGAACAAAAATTGGGCCCCATTTAAATAAGCCAACCCTGTCTGGATCAGACACCTGGGCAAAATTGATCCTAAACTGCTGCCATCCCAATGATAAACATACTATACCTAGAAGCCTCAACACAATTCTAAGTGTATGGCTGGGGTGCAAAAGGGGAGGTAGGGGACCTGTGAAGAGGAACTTACAACAGGAGTCAACCAAGTCCCTGAGTAACAATGGACTCAATGCCACGTGTCACAGCCACACTGTTCTGTTCATTCCCAAGGAACCCTCCTACAGGAGCGGGTAAGCTCCTTAGAGCCTGCGAGCTAAATAAAGAGCACCTGACCACAGGACAAGAAGCCCGCAAAGGGAGTGAAGAAAAGTGAGGGCGCCCAGCAGGGGTGAGAGAGGTCCTCCTGGCATGGCATCTTCTGACTGCTTTACACACACAGGCAAGAAGGGCTATGGTATCTCACCTCACCACTGCCCGTGCTGAGTCAGCAATGGCAAATAGGATGCATTGGGTCTTGCTGTCTTGGGGATGCAGGGGCACCATTTCCCATATAGGCTGGTCTTACTACCGGTTATGAAATAATAAAACTGCAGGGACTTAGTCATTCCAGTGCCTTAACCCCAGCTCCCCACCACCTTCCCAGGCCTGACCCAGCTTCTCAATTGCTTCCTGGTGGAAAGCATGGGGTAGCTAGCGGGGTCCAGCTAACTGGATAGAGACTGAGACTTCAGCTCCCCAACCCAGTCACCTCCGTGATAATTTGCCAACAGGGCCAACGTCATGGAAACACTGGTCTCCACATACCTCTGGTGTGTCTATCAGGGAGTTTCTTGGGGTAAACTGAGAAGGAAGCCTACCCTGAATGTGGGCAACTCCATCCCACACTGAATTAAAAAGGAAGAAGAGAGAGGGCTGACATTCATTTCTCTTTCTGATTCCTGCTGCAGAAACCACATGGCCAGCCACCTCGCTGTCTCTGCCATGAGGGACCGCGTCCATTTGACTGTTATCTGAAATAATCCATCTTCAAGTTCTTCTTGGTAGATAATCAGTCGCAGCAACAGGAAACCAATACATTCTACAGGGCAGAGATCACAGCCCCAATCTACCGATGAGGGGCCACACCGGGGCATAGGGAACGTGAGTGGTGGTGAGGTTTGCTAAGCAGCATCGCTGTGGGACTCCACGGCAGGTCCGGGTCCTTCCCCTTCTCAGTCCATTCTCCTACTGTGATGGCAAAGCGGGCGAGAGGCAGAGGTGCCCGTGCTCATTCCCCATGGGAGAAGCTGCCCTTCTTGGGTTCTTGGGAAATTTTTTCCATCACTCCTTCCAACCCAGGGTGCTGCTGGCCTGCCCAGGAGGTTATCACCACACTTGACGGGCAGGATGCAGTCCCAAACCTTGGCATAGCGCTACTGCCCTTGTCCTTTGCCACACTGACCGTGGCTAACTTCAGGTCCAGCCTGAAGCTCTCTATGGAGCCTTGGGACAGGATGGAGGGGACAAGCTGCAGTGCTCAGCAGACCCTTTGTGTTTGTTAAGTGATGTGACTTAAGGGGTAAGATGTTTTAAAACTCCCAGAATTGGGAAACAGATTTTACACCACAGTGTTCTTGGCGGCTTTCTAGCCTGTGCTGCCCCTGCCACCTTGGAAAGCCTTGATGAGGAAAACCTATAGAGGCCCTTTATGAGCTGTAAGCTCCAAACAAGTCAAATCTACAATACCCGCTGGACAGAGCAAAAGCCACAGCCACCTCTCCCTTCTTCACCGCACACCCTAAAGCAAACTGCATTCCACTCGGGAGAACTGGCTTCAGCGCGAGAGCTCACTCACCCTGAGCAAAAGATTAACTTTGCCAGTCTTCTATCCTTCATAGTGCCAGCCTTCCGTGGAGTACAAAGTAGACATTTTGGTTATTAATAATTGGGTCAATGAGGAAAGTGTTTTAAAATAAAAACCAGTGTTCTAGGCAGACAGATCTTTGCTCCTTGCAAATATTCTAGACCCTGTGGTTTAACTCTGTCATGAACTCCATCTCCATAAAGTACACGGAGTCCTTTAACTCAAGAGTGAGACCGAGTCCCTCCACGTACTCACATAACACTGCAATGTTCCAAGTGCTAAGGCTTTCTAAGCCTTTGTCCCTGTGGCTAAACATGCAGCAATAAGCCTCAGGGCATACCAATGACAACCTTGTTCAATGTGAACTAGTGTGCGATTATCCAAACTACTCACACAAACAGTAGGGCTGGGAAACCCCAATCAATGCTGTGTTCCTGGAAGTCTCTGAAAACCAACCAAAATCAAAACCATGGCAGTGTAGCTGGTAAATTACAACTTACCAGTGAGTTCATGATTCCCACAGTGTGAAGTGCTGGGCACAGGATTCTAGCTTCAATATCTAAAAAGATTTTGTGGGCTTTAAAATATATTTTAATTTTTAAGTTAGGTGTACACATATTTGGGGGTGGTGTAGATACCCAAAGAAGCCAGAGAGGGTCTCAGATGAGTGGACTTGAAGTTAAGGCAGCTGTGGATGGACCGGTTTGGGTGCTGGGGTCCAACTCAGGTTCTCTGCAGGAGTGTGCTCTCAACCACCGAGACATCTCCACAGCCCTGAAAGATTCATTTTAAATTTACATAGACCAAACTCTTCTGATGGGTTTGCCTTTTGTTTCCTTTTGTGGTGCTGGGGACTCAGACTTAGGGCTTCCTGTATGCAGGCAAACATGCTGCCAACTGAGCTAGAACAACAGCCCTTGTATTTGGAAGTAGAAAATATGACTGTAATCCTGGGGACATTCCCATCACCTTCTGTGGCAGATTCTTTTTTCCCTGAAGCATTTTTGAGGCAGGGTCTTGCTATATAGTGCAGGCTGGTCTTGAACTCACACTGGTCCTCCTGCCTCCATCTTGTGTGTGGTTGCAGGCATGAGCCACCACGTCCAGCTATCCAGCAGATTCTTCAGAAACTGGTTTTCCATGCATTTCCTTTGATGTGGACACTGGCACAGCCTCCAGAGGAAAAAATTCATGGGTAGGCCTCAGGGCACACCAGCTCCCAGGAAGCCAGGACAGGGACCGGCTGGCGGTCTGGTGGACGTGGTGTTAACAGTCCTGTCCTGAGGAGCTCAGTTTACTCCCCAGTTCAGAGCTCACCATCAGCTCTGTCAACACCTCCGCTAGGCAAACCCAGCCCCACCCATAGCTAAGGGATTTTCAGAACATACAGCAATGAAAGGCGGCGAGAGCCTTGCCCCTGTTTCTCACCTGCTGGAGGAGGGCAGGAGGGAGGCACAGGCCACACAGGCAGCCTCAACTCACTCCGGGACCCAGCTAAGGTTGGGATGGGTCCTTCAGGTTGCAGAGCAGAGTGGAGGTGGTTAAGTTTCCTGCTTTACCAAACAAGCTGGGGCAGCACTGAAGGCCTGAGGATGGGGGAAGATGGTCTTAGGAGAAAAGGATGGGCTTGCCCTTGGAAGAGGCTTAGCTGAGCCATCCAACATGGGGGTGGGGACAGGAGGGCAGCAACCAGGAGTCAGCCAAGGCCACTTTGTAAGAAATATGAAGAATAAGACTGGTGGGGGCTTAGATGTGGGTCTTAGGCAAGTCTCCTACCCAGGGAGAAGGAATGATGGCCAACAGAAGAAAGGGGTCCTCTCGAAGAACACATGTCATCTAGAACAGAGCTGCCAATGGGGTGCAGAAGGGGTCTGGGATACCTGCACACCTGGGCACTGGGAACCCACCAGGAGACAGGTGCCATGATTTTGCTAAATCAAGCCAAGGAATAAATAGCTGAGGCTTCTGTTGGTCACCTAGTCTCTGTCACAACTCTGATTCTGTCATCCTAGCACAGAGAGCCAAAAACAACACAGACATGTGAGGGCGTGGCTGTTTCCAGGAAATCGATATGTAAAAGACCAGTGGACCACACCTTGCTGACCCCTCGCTGGGCCCTGCATGGCACTGAAGACAGAGCGTTAAGCAGAGGGCGAAGGCCCTTGATGGAGGCAGCGTGATCCGCTAGGGAGGGCAGCAGGGATGGAAAGAGACAGAGAGGTACCCGATCTCACTACTGTGGTCACAGAGCCCTGCTTGCCCTGGCCCACAGAGCTCCTCCTTAGATGACACAGAGGTAAGAATCTAAACGAAGACGTCAGGGTGGGCAATGATCTTTGAAGTCATCAAGTCAGCTTCTGTGGGCTAAAGTTGACGAAAGACAGTGTAACACAGAGGTGTGCAGGCACCAGCAGATTCCGAAGGCCTTAAAACCATGTCCCACTATGGACTGAGAAACCTCAGGCAAGTTACTTAACCTCTCTACACCTTAAAACAGGGCTAATACACCGTCTCAGGACTGCCATAAACAGGAGTCACCGGATCCTCATAACTTGCCACATGTGTGTTAAATAATAATACTGTGTCTAAGGTCTTTTGCTCCAGGAGGGTGAAAAGTATTCAGGCTCTGTGGGAAAGAGCTTATTTACCATCCCTCACTGTGCTAAATCATGTGTTTACCTGGGTCACTCAACACAGAGAGGGGCTCCTGTGGTCAGCACTGTGGGGCTGTGTGACGGAGTCTAGCCACAGTCAGCTTTTGTTGAATCCTACGTGATGCAGGACATCAAGACCCCGTACTAGAGTTTCTTCTACACACCTGACAGATAAACAAAGTACCCAATGTCGCCCTCTGCCTGCTGCATGACCTTGAACTCCTGCCGGACACTTGGCTAGGGCTGCAATCCACATCTATCTACAAAAGCACTTTATAAATGGGCCCTTTGGCAGTCAAGGTTACCATAGCCCACTTCCTTGATGAGGGAGGGGTGCTGGCTGGGAATGGTCACCCAGGTAGGCCAAGGCTTGGACTGCCTCCTAAAGTCTGAAGATCAGTGTGTGACCCTCCAGTTTCTCAGGTGGCACAGCTGAGGAGGTACCTGTCTATAATCCCAGTACTTAAAAGACAGGAGTTGGCAGGGGCAGAAATTCAAGACCATCCTTGGTGGCAAAGCAAGTCTGAAGTTGCTATGGGCTTTTTGAGACCGCTCACCACTCTCAGAAAATAAACAAAAGTCTACCCTACACTGAAGGGCGCCCTGCCACTCACTCAGTCATCCGTGCACGTTTCCCAAGCAGGTCCATAAACAAACTCACCACTGCTTTGCATCTAATTCCACAGTTAAATTATCCTATGCTCCCAAGACAGACACACCCTTGCCCTTCACAGGCCACAGGCCTTAGACTACAAGCCCTGGACAAGCAGGCTCACTTATCCTAAGCCTTTACTACCAAGAGGAAACAGGCTGAGAGCCCAGAGCTCTCAAAGCTGGTCCTGGGTCAGGTCAGCAGCTCTCACGGTCCCCTCTTACTTGTCTTGGAATGCCCATTGTCACTGGCCACTCCTCCTCACTCCAACTCCCCAGGGAAGTGACTGCTTCTGGGCTAGCTGCTGAGTGAGCAAGGCAGAGTGGCTTCCACACCTCTCCTGGAGAGCAAACACCAGGGTTCCCATTTGCTCAGCCTCCCCAGCTCACACACTCTAGAAACACTGTGGAGCCCTGGGCCTGCGATGGCCAAGGCTACATTGGAAAGCTCGGTGGTCAGTCAGCCTTTAGAAAGCACCGGCCTGGAGCCTGGCTCTGGACCTGGGACTCGTGTTGCTCATGGCTCAGAGGTAACCCGGGTTTGCTGACAGCTGAGGAAATCAGCCACAAAGCAAGGAGGTGACAAAGTTAGGGGAAATGACCATGTCCCCTCCCAGGCTCTGGCTCTCAATCCCGGATGGTTTGCATTTTTCTTCAAGCTAGAATCCCAGTGAGTACAGTGTATAGCGGCAGGAACCAACTTCCCATACTGATGTGAGGGACAACACGGGGGGGGGGGGAGGCAAAAAGCCTGTAAGTGGCTGGGAAGCAAACAGCAAAGACTTGGGTTCTTCCCTGAAGGGCTGCACAGCCCAAGCCAGTAACCTCGGGGCTCAGGCCTGCGGTTCAGGAAGTCGTCAGACCTGGACAGTGCCTCCCTCCACAGCGACTTCTCCTTTATCCCAAGGCTGGTTAGTTGGTCAGAAAGGACAACTAGCTTTTGTTTCGGGCAATAAGTAAGCCAGGCTGGCCTTGATCCTCCTAACTGGGATCCTGAGTGCCAGTATTACTGACAAAAGCTACCCTGCTTGACTGGACCACCTGCTTTTTAAGAACAGATCCCCAGGGCATGTTAGCTGCACTGGCATGTGACAGCCCTGGCCCTAGGGCACACTTAGCATTCAGCAAGGTAAGTGCAGCCAAGGCATTTGCAAGGGTCCAAGACATAGGCCAAAGAGCTCAAGAGGAAAGTTGCCAATTCACCTTCCAGGGTCACACAGCTATCGTGGTGGCACCAGCATTCCAACCCAGGACAAGGGTCCTCCATCATATGGCCTCCTTCTACCGTAGACGTCGTTCTGCATGGGATGCAGTGATCATTACACAGAGCTAACTCAGGTGTTCTAAAGGCCAAGACCTGTGCTATTTTTAAACAGTGCAGTTTAAACAGTGCCTCTGGCTGGCGCTCACGCCTGAGCCCCACTCTGCTCGCCATTCAGCAGCTTCCAAGGTTCTCTGAAGCCAGCTGTGGCCTGGGATGATCTTTTTAAAGTAAAATACGTCTTAAAGCCTTACAATACATATCCAAAACTCTGCTCCCTTTGTCTATTAACACTTGCCCATGTGGGGCTCAGCTGAGGGGCAACAGCAGTGTGTAAAGTTAAACTGCAGCTCAGAAACCCCAGGGCTGCACAGAGATCCTTTCACAAAGGCTGGCAGAATTCTGGGAGCCCTGCAAACACAACAGAGCCTAGGAAGTGGTAACAAAGTTGGAGGATGAAACAGGAAAAAAAAAAAAATCAGACCATCAGAAGAGGGCTACAGAATCACAGGGAACAACTGGCCTGCTATGCCCCGACAACTGTCACAGTCAGGGGCTCCAAAATTATCAGTGGGCCTACTGTGTGCAAGACAATGATAAGGCTGAGGGGCAGAAAGGAAGGGGCCATGTATGGATGGCAAAAACCCAGGTTCCTCTCCAGTCCCAAGCCCGGTCCATGGCCAAGGTGCCTCTCAGCGGCTGGGCCAGTCTTCAATCTCTCTGACCCTGGAGTCTCCCTGTCTGCGAAAGAATTCACACACAGAGCAGTTGTGGGAGGGGTCAAAGACCTTTGATGTCCAGTTTCTGTGTACAGCGGTGGTGACCACCACTTGGATTCATGGTTACTGAGCTCGCACCCTAAGCTCCTCCCACCACAGTTCAAACACGGACAGCAAGGCAATTCATTCTAATTGGTTTTATGAGTCCAGATGAGCCGGGGTTATAGCTGAGTGGCAGAAGGCTTCTCTGGCTTGCCTAAGGAGCTGGGTTCTGCCCCTAGTCCCTCAAGAGTGCAGAGGGAAGAAACCAGAAGCAGTTTTAAGAGTCCAGGCCTTGAAGTTGTGATTTTTATATATCCATGACAAACTCAATATTGAAGAGCTTCAATTCACTAGAAAGTGCTGACTTGAGCTCACTATGGCAGCACTTGTGAACCCCCCGTGGAACTGGGCAAGAACTCGCACAGGACATGGTGGAAACAGACAGACTGGGCTTCAGAAAGCCAATACACCAGGAAGGCAAGGAGCAGCAGAAGGCTGGCCCTACCCAGGCCTCAGGCGAGCAAGGTGAGCAAGTGAAAGTCCTCTTGAGGGGCCATAAAAGCGGCACACCTCGGAAAAGGTCTCCATGGCCACAGCAACCTTCCTCAAAACACTTCAGCCTTCCCTCTGCCCCCACCCCCAATTAAGAACTGCCCAAATCAGGTTGCCAAATGCAGGCTACTCAGAAATCATTTGGTCAAGTGTGACGTCAGGCAGAGGCAGAGGCATCCTTGAGACTAGCAAACGCTGAGGTGTGTTTGCACAGAAGAGATCCTAGCCAGGTGGCGGCAGTGCATATCTTTAATCCTAGCACTGCGAGGCTGAGGCAGGTGGATCTGTGAGTTCAAGGTCAGCCTGGTACAGAGTGAGTTCCAGGACAGCCAGGGCTACATAGAGACACCCAGTTTAGAAAAACAAAAATAAATAAGTAAATAAGGCACCTAAAGTTTTCCAGGGCTAGGATTAGCAAGGAGCTCAGAGTGTCCTTTGTGTTCCACACCTCTGGAATGAGTTTCCTAAAGGAAGTGTGGAGGGTAGTCCCATTTCCTGCTGCTGTCAGCTTATCTGCCCTCCAGGCCACACGCTGGTTTAGCACAATGCCTGTCTTAACCTCTGCTGGGCCTCCGCTCAGATTCCAGAGTCACTAAGAGCCAGGGTGTGATGTCAAGTGCTAACACAGTTCTGCCAGCTGAGGGCTGCCCATCCACTCATGGGCTTTCCAGAGGATGCATGCTCTGACAAGAAATGCCAGGGCAGGATTGCCACTTGTACCCAGAATCACTCATTCATTGGTGCAATCAGGAGGCTGCCTCCCCAAACGCCACCCCCACTCCCACCCCCCCACCCCCGTGCATAAGGTCCCTGTGCACTGGAACTATCCGACCCAACAGCAGCATGGTTCTGGCTACAGCACTGGGAAGCCTGCAAACTCTGCGTACGCCCAGCTGCTTCTCTCATTCCATTAAGCAAGGAAGTTTTCCAACAGCGGTCACCTTCTTATTCAGGCCAAACCAAGTCTGAACCCTCGCTGAAGCGTCAAGGAGAGAGCATGGGCAGTAGAGGTGGTCTCCCTGCCTACCTAGATGCCCACAGAACGTTGGCAAGGGCCTAGCCCTTAAAGGAAACAGAGGCTCTGGTTCCCTAAGTTTATGCTAGTTAACTAAGATAGTCGATGGTATAATTTCTTAGGAAGCTTTTATTAGCTAGGAAGGACTCATGCCACAAGCCTGCAGAACCCCACCAGCTCCACTGGGCTTCTTTCAACCTGTAGTCTCACTATCCCACACGGAACCAAAACCAACTGCCCCAACATACGGCAATGGACTACAGCTATTTCTCCACTAAGCAGACTTCACGGTTTTGCTAAGATGTCACAAGCCAGCAAATAATTTGGATATAGCAAGCTTCTAACTCCTGCCAGTTAGAAGCTCCGAATATAAGTCTCAGGCCATATTTCCTCTCTGTCCCCCACACCCTAGGCCTGGACCAAGGAAATGCCAGAAAAAAAACTTTCCACTTCTTAGAAAAACAAAAGGAAAACACGATTTCCCGGGCTCCACAAAGTTTTCCAATGGGTTCCCACGTGTCTGCTACTAGTTGGGGCTCCGGAGCGCCGCCCAGTCCCGGCCCCACCCACTGCACCCGGCCTGCTCGCCCTGAGCTGGGGACGCGCCTCCGGGTCTGGACCGGTTTTCAGGAAGCTTGCACCGGGAGGCTTGAGAGCAGCTTTTTAACTGCTTCTTCCAACTCCCTGACCATAGCAGGGGCATGGTGCGCCTGCTCTGCTAGTGCCGAGTTCATGCACACGTGTAACCATCGGGCCTCTTCCCCTTTTCACGTGCCCTAGTAGTTTGGGATTCCGACCAGGACCCCGGGATCTAGTCAGACGCGGGAAGGTGGGAGCGACCCCGGTGGAATTCCTGTCTTAAGGACACCGCAAAGTTGGCCGCGCCTGGCATCCAGAATACTCACCGGGACCTCTGCAGCTGCTCCAAGGCGCTAGTGCTGCCGCCCTGGCCTGGCTGCTCCAAAGCGCAGTAATTTTGCGAGTTCTGCCTGGAGAAGGCGATGGGCAGGATTCCCTGAGTGAACGAGTTGAGGCGGCCCCGACTGCCGCTCGCACTCCCGGGGGTCCCAGAGCCCAAGAAGCTGGCCAGAGGCACCTGCACGTTGGTGAAGGCATCGTCCTCCTCCAATTCCTCCTGTCCGACGCCCCCCGGACCGTCGGGCAGCTGCAGTTGAGCACCCGTAACAGCTGGGGCTGAACGGGGAGGCAGCGATTCCCCCGACGGCCGGGGGACCAGGGACAGAGGCAGCGGGCAAGGGCTGGAACCGGAGACCGCGGTCCACGGCGCGACCGCGGTGCCCGGTGCAGAGAACGCGTTGCAGCCGGCGGCCAGCAGGCTGATCCTAGCCCTCGCTCCCGGTTTGGTCGCGCCGCCCTCCTCGCCGCCGCCCCACTCGCCGTCCTGCAGCAGCGGCCGTCCATCCAGAGAAATGTTGGTGAGGAAGGACAGGGCAGCCTGGCGGCGCCGCGGGTCCACGCGCGACTTACGGAGAGGCTCGGGTTTAGCGGTGGCCGGGGGCGGCGGCGGCGCTTGCACCCCGCTGGTGGCCGCCGTGTCCGTGCCGCGGCGACTGCTGCTGCTGCTGCTACTGCAGGCGGCCGTGCCCGCAGTGGCAGTCGCCGCCGCCATTGTGTCCGTCTGCGGCGTCAGTTCCGCGGTGCCCGAGAAGCGAGTGGCGGGTGCCTAGTGCTAAGCGGCGGCCGCGAGCCTCGGCGACCCGGGCTGGGCAGGGCGCGGGGCGCGGGCGGTGTGCGAGGCGGCGGCCCTGCCCTCCCGCGGGCGGGCCATGCTCGGTCCTGGGCGCTCGGGCGCCGCCGGGACTCACGCGCTCCTGGTTCGCCCTCCACGCCCGGGACCCACGCGCACTAGCGGGCCCTGCGCGCCGCGCGATCGCGTGTTCTCGGGCCCGGCAGGCCGTATTTATAGGTGCGCGCGCCCCGCGCTCGTGCTCCGAAGCGCTCTTTGCAATAACACAGTATCACGTGTGGGGAAAGAGACCTGGGAGGAAAACAAAGCCGCAGGCGGAGTCCGCAGCGGCGGGAGGCGACCGTGCAGGAGGAGGAGGAGGTGAAAGAGGAGGAGGAAGGCAGAGCCCTGCGCGTGGCAGGGCGGGGGCTCGCCCGGCCGGTCCTATTCCTGGAGCGCGCGAAAGCCAGGTGCTGGAGGCGAGCACGTCACCTCGGTACGCTCGGGCGGAGAATCGCTGGTGTCCACAGAGCCCAGTGAGCCACAGCCCAGGCTTGTGCTCCCAGAATAGTTACGGGGAGATCACCTGGAGCCTTTGCACCGCGACCTAGTAACCGAATCTAGCGTTACCCGTGGGCCTGGACACACCGGTCCTTGTTAACAGTTACGAGGGAGGGCACACTTTCCTACGTGGACATTCCCACCGAAAGTGTCGCTCACCACTGGGATGTGGTCGCAGACCCAGGGGGTGGCTCCCAAGATTAAGGATGAATAAAGGCATCTAGCTGCCTAGGTTTGTGAACGCCTTCTATGTGAGCCAGCTGTTTTACATACACACCCCAGGTGCTCTTAGCAAAAGATAGCAGGATTTTCATTTGGTCCCTGAAAATGTATTGCATTTTCTTTGGAAATCTGGGTGGTCTAAAATAATCTTGCATTTATGTTCCCGTCGTCACCTTTACTCATCTGTAAACGGGGACAGATACAGACAGTTATTCCCATTTATCTCATAAACATCCGTTTAGCTCCTGGTTATATGTTCCAGAAATACGGGTTCCTGCCTAAGGACACTGTGACTCTGGACCCACCCCGCAACAAGTGGTTTTAGGATTGCAACTGTGGGACTACCCAGGGGCTTCCCACCCAGTTTTACTAAAGACAGTATGGAGCAACTGTCTTCCTGAATTAGGCTCTGCGACACCTAAGAACCCTTGCTACACTTCTCTGCGGGAGAAGCAAAGTGTTTAAGGTGAACGGATTAATTTAATTAGAGGTTTAAATTTAGCCTTGGAGCTAATGGGTAACTCTACATTGAAATTCCACCCTATTTCAGCAGAGTAAATTAAGTAGCGGCCAACCTGGACTCAGATAGGTGAGTTTGAGTTACACGTCCTGGGGACGAACAGGTCAGGTGGGGACAAACAATTGCATGACAATTGTTCATATGTAATTCTTTTTTTTTTTTTCCGAGACAGGGTTTCTCTGTGACTTTTGGAGCCTGTCCTGGAACTAGCTCTTGTAGAACAGGCTGGTCTCAAACTCATGGAGATCCGCCTGCCTCTGCCTCCTGAGTGCTGGGATTAAAGGCGTTCACCACCACCGCCCAGCTGTTCATATGTAATTCTGAGCCATATTTAGGCCTTATAAAAAAGTAGAGACATTGTCCACTGCCAACTCACAACAGTTAAAGTCTAGTGACTAAGTCTGGATTTTATCAGGTTTCTAATTACTTTAACTACCTTGAAACTTCAAGTCACTTTATTACAATTGACTTAATTTACCTGATCTGGAAAGCAATGTTAGATGAGACTCTGATTCTGCCCCTGTAAAAGAAAAAAAGTTGCACTATTTTATAACAAAAAAAGATAAGTTTTAAATAAACAGGAGGGGGAATCACTAACAATCTCATTGTCTATGAAAATATTTTAATATTTTTATTATTTTTTGTTTTGAATATTTTTAATTTTATTAAGACAGATTTTTTTTATTTTGCCCTGGGCATATTTTCAAACAAAAGGGAAAGCAGACTGCTTGTGCATCGGGAGTTTGCACGTTGTGTGGTGATTGTCTTTCCACATCACTGTAAGGGCTCGTGGTGCTCAATTTGATGGAGCACTTATAAATTACTAAACTCCTGTGTTTGTAAGGTTGTTGGCCCCATTACTGCCATCAAGAACACAACAGTAACAATCTTTCAGTCTTTCGACTATGAAATATTCCTACCTATATCTATCTATATTTATTTATTGCCTTTGGGGGTTGCACTCTGCTGCTGAGCTTTATCCCCAGCTCTTCTTGTTTCTGGATTTTAGACAGAGCCTGTGGAGTCTAGGATGGCACTGGAGGCAGCACCCCAGACTATCCTGCAACACTAGCATTTTTTAGTTTAAATAGCTTCTGGTGTGGATGGTATGCCTCGTTTTAAGGCCTTCTGTCCAGAGATCTAATTGCCTCCTGAAATTCTTGCTGAGTACTAATACCTTTTCAGCAATCCATTTATTTGACCATTTGATATAACTGCTTATTTTAAGTTTCAAGTAGGCAAATTGATTTCAAATTTTTATTAAAAGCATCAAACAGGAATCAGTGTCTAGTTTCCATGTCTCTGTGATCGCCTAGTGGGGTCCTGAGATATGATTTATTGTTCCCCCACTGTGTGTCAGCCACAGTGGACTGGACCACCCAGAGGTGGTGGTGAAGGGGGCATTGTTGCTGGGATTTTAAAGACAAAGCACAGAAAAACTCAATAAAGTCGCTCCTGGTGGCCGGGCCAGCACAAGACAGGTCCCTCTGGCTCCCAGACACAAGCACGTTTCTGCTCCCTCTACTGGTAGGGCTGTTTTATAGGCAGAGGCGGTCTCCTGTTTCATCCTTGAGAGTCAACTAGAGTGGAAACACAAACTGGGGTACGAGATCTGGGTTCCCAGAGTCACTTAACCTCTCTCAGCTCATTTCCTCTATGGTTGCTCTGGTTTCCAGGGGACGCTGCACAGGAAGAGTCTGCTCATCCCCGATGCCCTTCAAATGCCAGGCCTTATCAACACTGCCCAAATCCTCGTAGGTCCTGAGCTATTTCAGATTCATTCATCTTTAACTATTAGTTGTTGGATCATTTATTATTGAGCAACTTCTGTGTGTGTAGTGCCCATGTGAGACAACGGAATAAAAGAAGTGTGGCTTGTATGCACTTGTACCCTTGATAGTTAAAACAGCAGACAACACGAGCTCAGGGCTACATTTAAAGAAATGTTCTAAGCCTGCTGATTGTCAAATGAGCAATGGGTTATTAGAATGGGAAAATGGAGCTTTTAGGGGTGGGGGTAGACTCGAGACAGGGTTTCTCTGTGTAGCCCTGGCTATGCTGGAACTTGCTCCCTTGACCAGGCTAGCCTTGATCTTATAGAGTTCCACCTGCTTCTGACTCCTGAGTGCTGGAATTAAAGGCATACCAACCACCACCACCCCCAGCTTTAGAAAGGGAGTTTTTAATTTGAAGTGAGACCTGTTTGGGGAAGCATTAAGCAAGGTCAGAATCTGAGCTGCCCTAGGAAGTTACTATGGTCTAAACCCCACAGGTCCATGTGATAAAGGGCCATCCCTCAAGGAGGCATAGTTAGGAGCAGGGTTGGGTTTTTGGAAGGTCAGCATTGCTGCGAGGAAGTTAGGTCATTGAGTGCATGCCTCTGGAAGGTTGTGGGTTTCTGATGCCTTCTGCCAGTCATTTAACGTCCCAACCTTGAGGTAGGGCTTTGCTCACCTCTTACCCACCCCTTATGCTGCTGCTTCATGGCTCAAAAGCTTTTGGTGCAATCATTTATGACAGAAAGCTTCAAAATGGTGAACTAAAACAAACCTTTCTTTTAAAATATGTGTGTGTGTGCATGCATGTGTGCCTGTGTGTGTGTGACAGTACACATGGAAATCAGAGGACAATCCTAGGGAATTGCTTTTCTCATTTCACCATGTGGCCTTTGGCATTAAATTCAAATTATCAGGCTTGGCAACTAGATCTACCTCTCTCAAACCTTTTCTCTATAAGTTGATTAGCTCAAGTATTTGTTAGAGAAATGGGTAACCAACTACACAATTTTGTGTTTAAATTCCTTATGCACTGTGGCCATGTAGGACTAAAAAGTGAAACGCAGTTCTCCCCTCAGCCCACCCTCATTTTCACTTTCATATTTAGGTTTCAAGTCTGGAAGCGTCCTTTGCTTCCATGGACCCAAAATGCATGTACTGTTTCAATCAACAAATTCAGTACCTGGGCTTTTACAGAACAGAGGCAGGGGGAAGGAAGAGCCTGCACAGAATTGCTGACCCTTAGAAATAATACAATGAACCAATAAGTCTGGAAATTGGCTTAGAAATGGTAGTGGACGTCACTCAGAAGTTGACAAAGGATAAGTACGTCTGCAGACTCAGAAACATCCAGGCTCCGGTGCCAATTCAGGCAAGCAGGACTCCAGCTTGGGTACGTTCTCGGCTGTGTCTCAAAGTTCTGGTATGTCAAGGTGAGGTTGGCAGCATTTTACCTTGCGGGCTTGGGCGCATTGCTGGTAATGTGAGTTATATAACCAGCACCAGGCTGTCTGGCACTCACAGTTAGGTATTTTTAGAAAGACTCAGCCTATAGGAGCCTCATAGGAGGGCCAGGATGCCTTTGTAGTTTCCCTCGTGCAGGCAAAATCAGAAGAGACCCTGGCCATTGGCTCCAGTTCAGATCAGGTTATTTTATATGCGTTCCACCAAAACAGAGGCTGTCCTCCGCTGCTGGGACACACAGACTAGCGTATCTAAAATAGAGGCCTGGTGTCCTGAGAGGCCTGCTTCCCTGTGCCCAGTGAAATGCCCTAAGACAGGAGAGGGAACTAGGTCAAGGTCCCAGGCTTTGAGAAGTTGACCTTGCTTGTGTCTCCTCTGTTGACTTGAGAGAACGGGGACAATAGGAACATAGGGACATGTCCACTGACTCCCATTAGTGACTTGTCATAAATATCTTCATTTCTTTCCTTGGTTCTTCCTGGGACTTCTGGGATGCACTACAACATTCGAATAAAATGAGAAGTTGAGGGACAGTAGATGAAAAAATAAGTCGCTGGGTAATCACAGCCCCAGAAAGCAGCTTATAAAATGTGACTTGTAACTTTCATCCCCATATTTCCTAAGTGCCAGTCCCTTTCCAGGTTCTCATCTAGATTCTGTGACTTCTAGGGCAGGTGACAAGTGGAGAAAGTCGCTGTCTGCACTGTGATGCCTTCGGTATCGAAGAGAAAAGGAGGAAGAAAGCAGGGGAACGGAAAATCCCGTGCCAGCCTCTGGCACAGCTCCTAGAACAGTACTTATTCCAGCCTCGGCCACCCAGGCCCCTCTTCAGCACAGGGCTTCTTTCTCTGTGTAGCCCTGGCTGTCCTGGAACTCACTCTGTAGACCAGGCTGGCCTTGAACTCAGACCTTTTAATGAACTCAATAAAGGCATGCACCACCACTGCCTAGTACAGGCCAGGGCTTCTTAAACGCTTCCACTTCACAACCCCTTTGCCAAAGAAATTTCTATGTGACCACAGCACATATATATATAAAATATGTACACAAAACATTTGCTGGTAATAAGTCATGAAATTTGTTTAAAACAGTTTTGATACTCATGTAAATTTGCCATTTATTAAAAATGAATTCAAATTTGCACACTAACGATGTATTTAAAGCTGAACTTTGACTAATATTCGACACTGCAGGATGCAAAGCCTCTTGGCGATTTTCAGAGTTGATCCATCAATGCTGAGAACACTGCTTCCTTCACGTAGATACGCAGCACAAAACAACAGACACACATCTGTGAAGAGCACTTGTTGCTCTTGAGAGAACCCAGGTTTGGTCTCCAGCAACCAGTTGGTGGCTTACAATCATCTTTAATGCCAATTCCAGGAAATCCAATGTCATATACATAAGATAAACAAATCCTTATTCTTTTTCATGACAGAAGTATCTTCAAGGCCATTTCAGAAACTGTTGAATATCCTGTCTTAATCCCAAGCCAAAATTCGTTTAATGATTGTAATTGTTAATCATTATCAACTTGACTGGATTTAAAATCACCTAGGAGACACAACTCTGCACAGCCTGTGAGGGTTCCCTAAGTGCTATAGAAGAATGTGGGCAGCACCAGCCATGTGCTGGACTCCTACACAGAATCCAGAATGAGCTGAACCCTGCTCCATCACTCTCTGCTACCTGCTTGCAGATGCCTGTGACCAACCCCTTGTGCCCCTGCTGCCAGGGCCACTGTGGTGTCCTGCACGCCCTCCAGTCCTTTTCTTAAGGTTATTTTGTCAGATATTTTGTGAGCCCAGTGACAAAATAATATGATTTTCTAAGAAACTCATCAGCAACTCAAACAGCAATTTTTAAAACCTAATATTCTAACAGTACAATCCAAAGATACACTGATTTGATACTATTATGCTGAGGCATACCAGTATGAAAATATTTAAAGTCTTTGTCTCTCATAATTAAAATGTTTTATTTCAAGAAGAGCAGAAAACTTTGGACGTACAATAAAAACACTTTAACACAGTGGGGTTTGGAAGCACCTTTTCTTCCCAGAAGTCAGGAGAGGCAGAGGTAGGAAGATCTCTGTGACTGGAGGCCAACTTGGTCTTCATAGAGACCCTGTCTAAGAAACCAAGAGAAAAAGAAAAGAAAAGGCAAAACCACTGTAATGCCTAACATATAGGTCTCAGACCTTTAAATATGAGCTGTTCTGGCAGTGATCAGTAGTGTTGCTGGTGAGACGGCATACGTGGCAGAAAGTGTGTGTGTGTTCTGTGTTCAGAAGCAAGGCCTCAGTGAAGTCACAGGGCAATGTAACAGCGCCAACTCTGCTAGAAATATCTCCAATCTGTTATATGTTTGATTTTTTAAATTTTTGGTCATCGATCATTCAGAAACCTTTTAGTACTGATGAATTTTTTGCAATCTCCATGTTCAGTTACTTGGCCCAGAGTTAAGAAGCAAGGGTCCAGGACCCCACCAGTATCTCCCTACTTCCTCTCATGGTTTTGACCTCCAAGTCTCTGCTTCCTGCCTAAGAATTCATCATTTCCTCATCATGGCACCAGCAGCCTCCAGTACTGTCTAAGCACAGGTTTAAATGGGGGCACTGTTGTTAGACACCTGCTGCCCATGGAGACAAGAAGACCTTGTTGTGGGATAATCTTTCTGTACACTGTAAAAATGTGTCTTTGCTAAAGTGCCTTCTGATTGTTTAATAAAGAGCTGAACAGCCAATAGCTAGGCAGGAGAGGATAGTCAGGACTTCCGGGGAGAGAGAGAACTCTGGGAAGAAGAGAGGTAGAATTTGCTAGTGAGACCCACAAGGAGTTGGATGTACAATGTGGAAGAAAGATAATGAAGATGTGGCAGAACTTAGATTAATATAAACAGGTTCATTTAAGTTCTAAGAGCTAGTTAGGAACAAGCCTAAAATAAGGTCAATACTTAATAGTATGTTTTCATGTCATTATTTGGGATCTGGCATTTCAAAGAAAGTCCAACTACACAATATTTTGCTGCATTCCCTGTCAAGGAATGTGCACAGCTTTGTGGTTTTTATGACTTGTATGCAAAGCTGAGAAAACTGGCCAGCGGGTTTGTCCGCTTGAAGGAATGGACAGCTCCGTAACTGCATGACTGGTTTGTGAGGAGCCAAACTTTATGCCAGGAATGGGTGTCAGTGCCTCAACCACCTGAGAGCAGTTCTGGGCAACCCTTCCTCTCCTCAGTCTTGTTAAAGGACAGTGACAACAGTGCAGGAACATTTAGTCTTTGGTTTTCCTCAGATTCCTGCAGATTTCTGCAGAAGAAAGAGGGACACGCAAGACCACCCTACTTCAGTCAGTAATTAGTTTCTCCTCCTATCTTCCTTAGTTCATGGCCCCTGAGCTTCTCCTCAAGTATAATAATTTGCTATGATGCTCACAGAAATCAGAGAAATACTCATGTCTACCAGCTTATTAAATAGGATGTTATCAAGGATCCCTTGAGCAGTCAAGTGAGGAGGTACACAGGTGACAGGAAGGGCCTTCATGGAAGTGGTGCATACCATCCTAGCACAGTGCGGCTGTGTCAACCACCCTGGCAGGGCTCCAGACCCAGGGACTTCTGTGGAGGATTGATTAGACATGCATGCTGGATTAACTCTGGCCCTCTCCCCAGAGCAAAGGCTTGAGGCTGAAAGTTCCAAGTTTCTAATCATGGCTTTATCTTTTTGGTGACCAGCTCCCATACTGAAGCTGTCCAGGAGCCAAGGGTCACCTCAACGATGCAAAGTGTTCTACCACGCAGGTGATTCTATAGAACGTAGGCGGTCTGAGTCAAGTCTTGGCTTGAAGACCAGTATTAGAACAAAGTGTTTCTAGGCACTTGTTAATCAGAGACTTTTGGGGATGGGGATCTCTGTGCCAGGGACCAGGACCAGAAACCAAATGTGTGCTTCTTAGTGTACTACACTGCCTCAGGCATTTATTGCCATGGGAGAAACCCAGCAGAAAAACTGTTAGAAGAACTGCTTCAGATGCTTTTGTGAGGAGGTCTCAATTGGGTACTGTTCATTCCCAGACTCCCTCTGCGATAAAGATGCAGAATTTAAATGATATTTTGATCGACATAAGAAAACTCACAAATTTTCCTTCTTCTATACCATTGCACTTAAAATATAGCAAAGGAAAACTAGTTTTCTTTTCTTTGAAGTTATACTGAGACAAATGAAGAGCCAGCTTATAGACAATAAGAAACTACTTTTTCTGGAATTACAGCTTATAAACACAAGGGTCTCTGTGTATGCACGAACCTCTAGACACACACATATGCACATGCACACAAGCACACACATACAGACACATGCACACCCACATACACCCAAGCACAAACATGACAAGGCATGAGTCAAGGCTGGCCCCAGGTCTCTGTGTCCTCCAACACAGTCAGTCCCTTCTGTATTTGCATTTCCTTGGATCATTTACACATCCGAGTGGGACTGAGGTGGTCAAATTCTGTGGGAAGTGTTGCCATAGTGCCTGCTGCTGGGATGCTAGACGATGGTGTTGCTCCATCCATGATGTTGGTGGTCCATGGGAGTACTCTGCTCTAGCATTACACTTCCAGGGAGAGGCAGCTCACAAGGGTGAGAAGCAGATGGCTGGCATTCATCACTTGAGTGTGGAAATTCATGTTATTGGGGAAGTGTAGATCAGAGTGACCTCTCTGAGGAGCCATTTGGCCATTGACTGTTGTTAATGACTGTCGTGTGTTCCTGGATTCTCAGCACCTGTAGACTTAGACAGGAGGATTGCTATTAGTTCAAGGGCAATCTGGCTACATGATTAGAGCCTGGTTCAAAACAAAATGAAAACAAAAATATAAGAAAATGTTCAAGACTGAGCACATGGGTTTTGGTAGGAACAAGGTTAACTTCCACTCTTGCTGTAGTGTGAATATGACTTTACCCCACTGGGACTCGTGCTGGAGTTTAATATCATTGTGTAGCATTGAGGATGGAACTTAATTGTATTCCTGAGAGAATGTTGAGCACCAAAGACACTCCACTTGGAGCTTGTTTCCTTCTTGGCAAAACTGGCCTTTGGGCAAGGAAATGCCCATGCATTGACCACTGATAAAATGCACGATGTCTGGATAGGACAAGCAGGATAAAAGAAAGAAGACTGTCAAACCTTGCCAAGACAGGGTAAGATGGTTTTGAAAATTTTCAGCCTCTGAAAATGGTCTGTCAGTTACTCTAGGCCTTAGCCAAAGTTGGTTGCTCCAACGTTGCAAATGAGACTTTGAGTGATTGCCCAGGTAGCCAGTTGTCTCTGTAATTTGTTGCACATTTTGGAAGTTGCTTATGATGCACTTCCTGCTTACCTAGGTAATATTATATCCTTCTGGAGTCTTTGATGGAGTTGAAGAATAAATATAGTTTTCCTATATTTAAAATATAAAATATAAAGTAGATATAAATATTGTAACTGTAATTCTTGCTTGATACCTGTCTTGCTATATGTAATTTTACTATGTTGAAGTTAAAACCTTCCTTTATATTTATTTAAACAGAAAGGGGGAAATGGTGTGGAAAGTTCTTCTGTCTATGTGTTTCTTTTATTGGTTAATGAGAAGCTGTTTTGGCCAGTGGCTTAGAAGAATAGAGCTAGGTGGGGAAAACTAAACTGAGTGCTGGGAGAAAGAAGGGTGGAGTCAGGAGATGCCATGTAGCTGCCAGAGGGGAAAGACGCAAGCTGCCAGCCAGAACCTTGCTGATAGGCCACTAGCCTCGTGGTAAAATATAAATTAATAGAAATGGGTTAACCAAAGATATAAGAGTTAGCTAGCAATACGCTTAAGTGATTGGCCAAGTGGTGATTTAACTAATACAGTTTCTGAGTGATTATTTTGTTGTCTGGGCAGCTGGGAGCAGAAAAGCGGCCTCCTACTACAATAGTGTTTAAAGATGGAGGAAAGTTGTCTCAACAGTTAAGAGCACTGGATACTCTCTCAGAGGATCTAACTTCGATTGCCAATCCCACACAGAGGCTCACAACAAACTATACCTCCAATTCCTGGGGCCCTAATGTCCCCGGCCTTTGTCGGCAAATGGTGCACAGACATTCATGTAGGTAAAATGCCCATGTACACAAAATTAATTAGTAAAAATGTGAAATATATTTTTTTAAATGATTGAATCTTTGAAAGATTATTAGGACGAAATAAAGTCATCAGGCTGAGGCCCGAGAGTAAATCAGGTTTATAAGAAGGACATGGCAAGTAGAGGCTTGCATGCACCTGCTTCTTGCCCTGTAGTGTGATTCTGCTGCTTCAAAGCTACCAGCAAGAAGGTCATCAGCAGATGCAACCCCTTGACCTTGGCACACAGCCAGGAGCCAAAACAAACATTTCCAGTACTCACCCGGCCTGAGTGAGGTGTGATAGTATTAGCAAAAGAAAACAGAGAAAGCCAGCATACTCTCAAGGTGTGTATGGAGAGCATTTCTCCACTTTTTGATAACATCTCTTTCAGAACCCTGCTGTGAAAGTCCAGGGCATTGACAAAGAATGCTTGGGGAGAAATGGAGTCACGGCTATAGTTCCCAAATGTGTAGAGAAAAAGGGTCAAAGATTTATGCAAACATAAAATTTTATGCAAAAAAAATTGTATGACCATTTATGCAAAGGGTCAAATATCCATGCTAGCACTGTTTAAAGAAATAAACTTGAAAAAACTACATGTGAAATAACGAGAAGACAAGTCCGTGGGCACTTACTTAAACCAGAGACACTGTACATCTATGTAGAAATCTGCATGAATTGTTCCCACTATTGCAAAAATGATTTTGAAATAACGCTTAACAAACAAGACAGGGTAGAAACTAGGTCAATTATAATACCTTGATTTTGTTTAAAATGAGTGAGATTGTTTAAACAACAAGATGTGTCTCAGAATATAGAACCCGAAGGTCAAAGCACTGACAGCAGAGATGGCCGCTTTCACTTGTTTCCTTCTGCTTATATAAAGAGAAATAAGTACATGGTCAAATGATATTTTAAACAAGAAGTGACATGCTTGTTGAAAACCAAATTGGAAGATCACCAATTTGGTCACATGCAGAAGGGATTGAAGAGCAACCTGAAGGGACAGAAGGGTATGTATTCATTTTTAATTCAATGCCTGCTCTGTAACCACATTCTGGTGAACAAAGGACCCAGGCTATGAAGAGTTAAGCAAGCAAAAGGAGCAAGGGCAGGCTAGCTTTGATGTTTCCATATGTGCAATTTCTTTCCGTCAACCTCAGCCTGCTTTTTACTCTCTATGAGATGAAGTCAAGGATCTACAAAGCTGAGAGTGGTGATGCCCCTCAAGTCACACGGTTGACAGCCGGAAAGGCAGCAGCTGGTGTTATCTTAGGAGGTTTGTATGAGGGACTATGGCCATGACTCCTAGGAGCCAAAAAATGCCCATCGGGAGAGTCCTATGTGAACTGAGACCCAGTTTACCTGTGAGACAAGGACATTTCAGGACACAGAGGCACAAGGGCAGCAGCGTGATGGCTACTGTGGCAGCTCAGGCCCATGGCAGTAAAACCTGGACTTGGCAATGAGAATGGAAAAGAAGGGTCAAGGGCCAGAGACATTATGAGGAAAAACTGGCTTCAAGATCTGCAACCCCAAAGAACCAAAAGTGCCAGAGCCTGAAGGACAGATTTGAAGGTGAGACACTGGCGCACTTGGCATTAGTTAATTTTCTACCTTCACAGAAGGGACAATGAAGAGGCTAAGCCAAGCTTCCACGATTTTACCCATCTTCATCCTCTTGAAGGAGAAGTAGGCTTTGGGTTTTACGGGCATGATCCTCCAGCATGGTTATGTGTCCTTAAACCAAGGCCAGTTAAGGACACTGGCTTCTGGAGACTCCTACCCTCAACAGACCTCACATAGTTCTTTATCTGAGGTTGCTCTTTCTACTTCTGTGTTACTACTGATCAACCATGATCCAAAATATTAAGATTTGTCTGACTCTTTCAAGATAGAGCAGTTATGTTCCCATAAATCTTGTTATCAAACACTGCTACAATGGTTCAGCTTTATTATTAGTGTTTATCTCTTACTGTGATGAATGTATAAGCTGACATTGTCATAGGGATGTGTGGTAGGATTTAATATCATCTGCTTCAGGAACTCACTGCACAGTTTAGGCTGCACCATTTGGGTAAGAGGGGATAGGTATTTTGTGGATTTGCTTTGTGAATCAAAGTAGAACTAGGATCCTAATACTTTTTTTTCAGTGCTGGAAACCAAACCCAGGCCCTCACACATAGTAGCCTGTAGTCAACCGCTAAGCTACAGTTGCAGCTCTTTTAGAAATTTTTGTTCTGATGAGTCTGGGGAAATAGTTTAGTTAGTCAAGTGCTTGGCATATAAGCATGAAGACCTAAGTTCATTCCCTGGAACCCATATTTAAAAACAAATCAAAACAAAGCAGGCATGGCAGGATGACCCACATTTATAATCTGGGTGCTTGGCAAGTGAGGAAGACAGATCCCTGGGCTTGAGTGGCCAGCAAAATTAAGCTACCTGGCAAGCTCCAGGCCAGTAGGAAGCCTTGTCTACCAGAACAAAATAAAACAAAAACAAAAGAACCAGAGGGGAGTTAGCAGTGTGGTGGTTCATGCCTTTAAGCCAGCACAGAGGCAGAGAGGGAGGAACAATCAGCCTGGTAAATATAAAGAATTATGGGCCAAGCATTGAGATTCTATCTCAAATGAATAAGCCAAACCAAAACACAAAACCAAAAAATATTAGAGTGAATAACATCAAAGAAAACTTCATCTGGCCTACACACACATGCATGTACACACACACACACTTTATTTTGATGCAGAGTCTTACTAATAGCATAGGCTAGCCTTGAACTTGTGATCCTTTTGTTTTGCCTTCTGAGTAGCAGGGATTATGCCATCCGTCCTGTCTAGTCTTGTCCCATCCCCCCTCCGTGGTATGCCCAGGAGAAGTTATTGAAAACATTCCAAGGATGCAGGAGGGCTAGAAAAGCACAGAAGGAGATGCAGCCTGGTGAACTCGAGCAGAGATGCGCACGAGCTTGAGGAGGTGGTCCTGTGCCTGCCTGCAGCTCTCTACACTCCTCATGCCTCTGTGGTCCACTGGGCCAGATGTGATGCCCTGACAAACTCCCAATTTCATGATTTATAAAGAACTGCCACTCTAAGTTTCCACTGCAAACTTAGAAAGAAATACTATGATTGGCAAGGCTAGGGGAGTAAGCATGGACCGGCCCGCTGAGTTGAGAAGTAGGTGGATGGTCTTGGAACAGAGCATATTCCAAGCAAAGAGATGCAGACATGGAGTACATAAATCAACAGGGATCTCTCACCAAGGTTATGGCTGAGTCTTCTGTAGACCTAATTTCCTCCCTGCAAAGTGAAGATAACTATCTGCATTGCAGAGGACTGCTATGATCATTAGCGCACACAGAAGGAGGTTGATGAGATGGCGGTGGGTTTGGTTCCCAGAAACCACATCAGTCATTTCATGACCACCTGTAACTCCAGTGGGCACCTGTACACAGGTAGTATACACACAGAGACACACACACACACACACACACATACAGGCACACACACAGACACAGATGCTCACACACACACAGACACACACACATACAGGCACACACACAGACAGACACACACACATACAGGCACACACACAGACAGACACAGATGCTCACACACACACAGACACACACACATACTCACACACACACACATACAGACACACACACAGACACAGACGCTCACACACACATGCACACACATTAATGCCAGAATATTTTTGTAGTTAGTTAATGCCAGAATATTTTTAATTGTCTCAGGTATGGGAGCAGCGCTTCTAAGTATGACATTAAAACCAAGAGCATGCAAACAAAAGGCAATTCGACTCCAAAGTAGTCACAAATGCCACAAGTGACAATGTGGAGGGAAAATAAAAGACAAACACTAGAGGGAAATATTTGCTATTCATATCACAAAAGGTATATTTCTTTCCATTTTTTTCCAGGCTGGGAAGTCAGCCTAGGACTTCACTCATGCTAGACAGGCACTTTAACACTGAGATACACTTCTAGTCCCCTTGTCTTAAGATTATTACTAAGAGAAATTCAAAATGTTGGTTAAAAAAAAAACAGCAAATACCTTTAAAGGACTCTTCACCACAGATGCCCAACTTGTGATAACAGGCAAACAAGGCTCATGAGCTACAGATGTTGCAACACTCAGACTGGCGGACGGCAGGCAGTTTGAGCACACTAACGTCCGTTGTGATCGTCTGACGTGGGGAAGGGCAGTGGTTGCAGAACCTAGCACTGGATTAGAATAGCATGGAAGGTCGATTCAGTGACTGGATGGCATGGTCTGTCTTATGAGTGTCTTTAGGAACACACTGGCAGATGCACCACCAGCTTGGGTAGAGATGAAAGACATCAAGGGTTGTATTGGTTGTGCTCTTGCTTAAAGTATTAGACTAAGCTGGCTATGTGTTAGTATTTGGCCATGATAGGGCCAGTTAAATTCTGGCACATCCATATCATGAAAGAGCTGAACTGTTAAACTAGGCAAGTGTCTTAAAGATGAGCAAGATTTGTCAATAAATCAGCAAAGGAGGGTAAAGATAATGGTCACAGTGATGGCTAACTTGTCTACATCTGGAATTAGCTAAAACTCATAGCTGGGCACACCTGTGAGGGATTTTTTGCTTAATTAAATCATTTGAAGTGGTGAAGTGGGGAGAGCCACTTCTAATCCAGCTCTTTGAGGTGGGAAGATCCAGCTTTAATCTGGGCCACACCATCTGCTGCCAGCCCAGATAAAAGACATAAAAGAAGGAAGTGTGTTCTCTGCCTGTTTGCTTTCCTTCTCGATAGTAAATCCATTCCTTCACTGGCATTAGAGTTTACTTCTTTGGGATTCAAACGTATACTGAAGACCAGCTGAGACATCCAGCCTTGTGGACTGAACAACTACTGGGTTCTTGGACCTTCTGTTGGTAGGCAGCCATTATAGGACTAACCAGACCACAGACTATAAGCTGTTCTAATAAATCCCACATCATATGTGCGTGCGTGTGTGTGTGTGTGTGTGTGTGTGTCTTTGTCTATATAAATTCTATAAGTTCTGTTGGTTCTAACTTTACTAATGCTGCAACCCTTTATTACAGTTCCTCATGTTGTGGTGACCCCCAGCCATAAAATTATTTTCATTGCTACTTCATAACTGTAATCTTGCTACTGTTATGAATAGTAATGTAAATGTCTATGTTTTCCAATGGTTTTAGGTGACCCCTATGAAAGAATTGTTCGACCCCCCAAAGGGTTTGTGACTCTATTTCTGACAACACAATATCAACATTCCTCACACATCTACAAAGCCTATTATGAACACCTGGAGTCTAGACTACTCATTCCTGTTGGGTACCACTGAGTTTCAAGAAGACTGTAGGACCCAGTCCATGCACCGTGCAGCCCCCAACAGATGCGGTACAGGTGTGTGACTTGGCACCAAGTTGGCCTGGGTACTGGGGTCAAACACAGAGAAGCAAGGTGAGTGGCTGCTTGGTCACCTGGCATCTCCAGCCCTAGGCGCAGCAGCTTTGAGGTTGAGCTGCTAGCCTAAGTGTGAGCAGTTTGGATATGAAGAACCTGTTTTCTTGGGAATCCAAGACTTGGGGTCTCAACCTGGTCTGAGCCCTGAAATCCCTCCTTAGGGATGGAAGCTCAGGGTCTCGAGTTATCTACCTGTCTCTGTAAGGTCTGTCGTCTTGGGCTCTGCTGTACAGGCCAGCAGAGTAGCTGCTAGTGTAGGATGGATACAGGTCACATGGTGCCCTGCTGATCCCCGGGAGCAGGTGTGAGAAGCAGGCAGCAAGGCAGTGAACTCCTCAAAAGCCCCTCCCTAGGGCTCAGTGAAGCTTAGGGGCGACAAATTAAACACAGCAGCGTTATCCACAACAGCTGGAAGATGGAGGCGCCCACATGCCCATCCTGTGATGTACAAAAAACCAGGGTGTGTACACACAGTGGAATATAATTCATCTCCAAAAGGAAAGACTTCCTGATGTGTGCTGAAACCTGAACGAAACTTGATCATGATAAATAATACTTGATTCCACTGCGCTGGGCCCTAGAACTGTCAAAGACATAGCAAGCAGAAGTTACCAGGGCTGCGGGTGGGGAATGAGGCATTAGATGGAGTGGGGAAAGTTTGGGTGAGTGCAGTGGGTGAGTAGTAGTGAGGGTGGCAGAGCAATGTGGCTAGGACTTATCACTACAGAACCACCTTTTTCAGCGGAGACCCACAGGGGCCAGTGCTGGGAAGATGGCTCAGTGCTTAAGGGCATTCACTGCTCTTGCAGAGGACCTGGGTTCAGTTCCCAGCATACACATGGTGGCTCACAACCCCCTATAATTCCAGATTCAGGGGCTCCAGCACCATTCTGGCCTCTGTGGACACTGCATACCTGTGGCGCACATATACACAGGCAAATGCTCGTTCACATAAAGTAAAAATAAAGAAACCGTTAACAGGTATGTGCCTAATTGAAAATGGCGAGGACCATGAACTTTCTGCTTTGTATGTTTCCCCAATCTATTTTGTAGGCTGCACTCTGCTCTGCTGTTTGCCAGGGTGTAGAGTGAGGAAGAAACCCAGAGAAACACTTCTCTCTGCATTTCACCACCCTCACATCCCCACATTCCCAGACTCCCAGGGAGAGTTGGTAATTGCTGTTGACAGCAATAACAGTTCATTTTCTTTTGTTTGGATTAAACAATAATTTGATTGGAAAGTACTTCCTAGCGCAGCAATTAAGGCCTAACTGGAGGTAAAGCCCAGGGCACTTACCCAGCTACTCATTAGCTCCAGGAAATGTTTGCCCTGCAGGGCGCTCACTGTCAGTACCAACTCCAAATGGTGGGAAGAAAGAGAGAGAGATAGATGGTAATGGAAGGTTCAGAAATGGAGTGGAGGGTCGCCATAGACATGACTTCTGGTTGGCCAGGACTGTCCTGTGTCTGCAGCGGGGACACAGTGAGTGGATAGTTTTTAGCACCCACAGCTGCACTTCCCAAGCGCCTGCAATGAAGGCTCCTACAGAAAACCTCAAGCTTTTGCTTGTCGCCGTAATTTCCTTGGAAAGTGCTTCTAATGACAGTTCTTGCTGCTTGCTCCAGGTCAAGTCTTGTATACAGTACACAAATCATAACAAACCACAAGGCAGGGATCAGACTCTGGAGTAGTCCAAGTTGCCATGCAGTTGTTTTCAATTTAGGAGCTAAGCATTAGTGGGCGGTGACAACATCATTTGCAGGAGCCAAACAGCAGTAAAGGAACAGCCTGGATCTAGTTCTCTGTAATCCTTTGCCACGATCAGAACCCCTCTGAGCAAGACCTCTTTATGATGATAGATGTCCCGCTGTCTGCTTTAACCAAGTAGCCCAGGCTTGCTTAAGACAGACTTAATTATTTTGTTACCTGGGAATTACTATTGATGGGATTCTCAGAGCAGAAGAGATTTTCTGAGTTACATGTCAATGCTCTTCAGCCATTCTTGGGGAACAGCCTGGAGTCAAGAATAGCCCAGCCAGTGTTTTGAAGCTTGCGCAGTTTATTTGTTTAGAATTGATCAAATTCTCTGGCTCTTAAAAAGGGCAAAAATTGGTTTTCTAGAAAGAGGGTTTGGGCTGCACAGTGCAGTTCCAGGCCTGCGGCTTTGTGTTGGGGAAGGGGGATCTCCAGGGTGGATGGAG
Source organism: Ondatra zibethicus (assembly GCA_004026605.1). Taxonomy (NCBI): domain Eukaryota; kingdom Metazoa; phylum Chordata; class Mammalia; order Rodentia; family Cricetidae; genus Ondatra; species Ondatra zibethicus. Next base: position 97,000 of record PVIU01005959.1, read on the forward strand.
GACTGAACAATGGCAGGATGACAGGAGGTAAAGCCAAGAGCACTAGCCCTAGCTAGTCAGCAGGGCTAGGAACGGCGAGGTCATCACTGTCACTGTTGGTAGAAACTCTGAAACTGGTGGGACCAGTGGGGACCAATTCACAGCTGAGCTACATGTCCAACCTGAGAGTGAGCAGCTTGGTTTGGATTGCGTGGGTGGCACCCAAGCCAAGTGTCCGGTACATTAACCAGGCCCTCTAAGACTGAGCTGTGGAACCTAGGACTCACGGATACAGGCTAGCCTGAGGCCAGCACCACTCAGGGAAGGTTTGGGCTGATTTTCCTGACTTAAGAACCTGTGCTATGTGAAATAAACCAGGACCTGAAAGTCAAGTAAAGAACAATTTGCTTATGGGAAACTCAAAACTGTGGAGCTGACATGGTGGTGACCAGGTATGGGGACAGGGTACCTGATGTGTGGAGGTGACATGGTGGTGACCAGGTATGGGGACAGATTATCTCATGGACGTGGGAGTTCAGTCTACAAGGAAAGTACAATGGAGACGGTTGTATATCCATAGAAGGATATACTTAAAAACTGAAATGGTAAATCTTGTGTGTATTTTTTCTATGAATTAAAAAATATGTGGAAAGTGGAGGTGGAAGGAGAGGAACTTATTCTGATACCACTTCCTAAGAAACTTAAGCCAGAAGTGGTAGCCAGTGCAGGAAGTGGTACTTATTCCAGGCTTCCTTCTGGCCACTGGCTCCTCGGAATGTTGAGTCTTCAGACCAGCCTAGGGTTTCTCTCTTACTCCCCAAGGCGCTCAGCTGCAGTGCTGTGCATCAGATGGTGTTGTCCAGAGGTGGTCCCGCCCTTCAGAGAGTAATGTGAATATTCCATCAAGAGAAGGGGGACTGCAATGTTGGATCTGAAATGAACCCCAAAGGCCACTTACTAAAGGCTTGATCCTCATCGTGGTGCCCTTGAAAGGTAGTAGAAAATTTAAGAGGGGTTCTCAGTAGGTGGCTTGGGGGGCATCAGAGGTGTGACCTCAAAAATATTTTGAGATCCAGCTCTCTGGCTTTTCCTCTTTCATAGCTCCGCCATGAAGTGAGCCATTTCACCAAATGCCACCACCATGCTATGCTACTGTACAAGTGCAAAGCACTGGTCACTGAAAGAGCTTGTGAGTACGTGTTTGTGGGGCAGCCTGGGAAAACAGTGGCATCTGCATCATCCAAATCATTTAACTTCTAAGAAACAAAATTGTCTGCACACCAAAACACCACAAGCAAAATAGAAATGAAGAATAGAAGTTAGAAGAATATGGATTCAGGCTGGAGAGATGGCTCAGGACTTAAGACCACTGGCTACTCTTTCAAAAGTCCTGAGTTCAAGTCCCAGTAACCACATGGTGACTCACAGCCCTCTGTAATAGGACCTTATGCCCTCTTCTGACCTGCAGGGATATACGCAGGGCACTCATGCATAAAATGTAAACAAATTGCATTCTTTTTGTTTTTTATTTTTTAATTGTTTTTATTGAGCTATATTTTTCTCTGCTTCCCTCCCTTCCTCTCCCCTCCCCTCTTACCCTTTGCCATAGTTCCCCTGCTCCCAATTTACTCAGGAGATCTTGTCTTTTCCTACCTCCCATGAAGATTAGATCCATGTATGTCTCTCCTAGGGTCCTCATTGTTGTCTAGGTTCTCTGGGATGGTGATTTGTAGGCTGCTTTTTTATTTGCTTTATGTCTAAAAGCCACTTATGAGTGAGTAATATGATATTTGTCTTTCTGGGTCTGGGTTACCTCACTCAATATGATGTTTTCTAGATCCATTCATTTGCCCGCAAATTTCAAGATGTCATTATTTTTTCTGCTGTGCAGTACTCCATTGTGTAAATATACCACATTTTCCTTATCCACTCTTTGGTCAAAGAGCATTTAGGTTGTTTTCAGGTTCTGGCTATGACAAACAATGCTGCTATGAACATAGTTGAGCACATGTCCTTGTGGTACAACTGAGAATCCTTTGGGTATATACCCAAAAGTAGTATTGCTGGGTCTTGAGGAAGATTGTTTTCTAATTTTCTGAGGAGTCGCCATACTGATATCCAAAGGGGCTGTACCTTTTGTTAGTTTGAGGGCCTGTAAGACAGCTCGGTTGGTGATGGTGCCTGGTGATCTGAGTTTAATGCCCGGTTCCCACAGGAGATGGAACAGAATGAACTGACTTCCAAAAGTTGTTCTCTCACCCCCGTATGCAAGGCTACACTCATCCACATCTCTCTCTCTCTCTCTCTCTCTCTCTCTCTCTCTCTCTCTCTCTCACACACACACACACATACACACAATAATAATAATAATAATAATAAAATAGTAATAACGTTGGGTCTGAAGAGATGTTACAGTGGTTAGGAAAGCAGACTGCTCTTTTAGAGTCCCTGAGTTCTATTCCCACACCTACGTTGCAGCTCACAATCACCTGTGACTGCAACTCCAAAGAATCTGATACTTTGATCTCCATGGACACCGGCATGCATATATACACACAGACACATATACATACATATAATTAAAAATAAATAAAAATATAACTGGGCAGTGGTGGCACACATCTTTAATCCCAGCACTCAGGAGGCAGTGGATGTGAATAGTCAATAAAAATAAACAAAAATCCCAAAGCTCGTATGTAATCATATACATTCATATAAAACACCAAATGGCTTAGCGTGTGGCATGTGATGGAACTCAGTATTTTTCTCTTATCAAATTGGTGGTAGCTTTTAGGATAGCAGGCCATGGTGGCATAAGTGGGGAAACTGGGAACTGGTGTTAAAGCTACATGTCAAAAACCTTTAAAGTGGGCATGCTTTACAACCTGGCATCCAACATTTTCAGATTTGTGCCAAAGAGTTTATTGCTGGCATCTGCAAAGATCTGAACACAAAGCCTCCTCATGAGGCATTATTTTAACAGCAAAAGCTACAAACTAATGTGTAGCCATGTGGATTCGGCTAACTGAGCCATAGCAGAACTCCGCAAAGCAGTAATCTGTAGCCATTCCAGATGCTTCTAGTGGAAAATAGTAAATAAAATGGCAGCATTTCACATCTCATAATCAACAAGTCAGTTTAACAGGTAATTTTATTTTCACCATCTATGTACCTATTCCACATTCATACAAGGAGCTAAAATGAGTTATGAGGTGTGGGGTGGTGGATCCCAGACGAGTTGGAAGTGAATATGATTAAAATATATCATATGGATTTATCAAAGAATTAATAAAAATATTATGAAGAAAAGAAGCTAGAATGATTTTTCACTAAAATTTTATTTAACTTCTTTTCTGTATTTTTAAATGGTCAACACAAAGATATACTTTCTATTCAGAAAAAAATGACTCTTTTTCAGGGGGCAGAAGTTATGCTTTCAGTAGAGATGGGATGGTGGCAAGGTTGTTCCCTTTGCAGACATCTCTTGTCCACAGCCCGTTCGCTCCTGAGAACAGAGAGCAGCTAGGGGAAATTGTGGTGACTGTGGGAATAGGGGCTCTGCTGATCCGTGCGAAGATGTACCAGTGAGGCCACCCCTGCAGATGCCACTCCAGCCTGTGGGTCATCCCTGAGCCATGGGCAGGAGCTCCTATGGATTTGCTCCACCTTTCTCATCAGATCTAGGGCAGTGGGGCTGGTGAAGTGACTGACAGCGTCCTACAGAGCAGGCGAGATGGGCTGAGTGAGAGAAGTGTGTAGAAAGGGAACAGAGGGAATGCACTTAGCCTTTGTCTAGCTCTATCTTAGGAGACTACAGAAAAGCCATGCGCCAGGTCTAATGAGAACAACCTCCAACAAAGGAAGAGGTAAAGCAAAAAGACTTTCTTGATTTCTTCTATTTCTAAATATAATTCCTATATATGCCTGTAATTTGAGGCTCACTAAAACAAGGGGAAACACATTCAAAAGAAGAAGGTTTTCTGTATAGCTTTGGAGCCTGTCCTGGAACTTGCTCTGTAGACCAGGCTGGACTCGAACTCACATAGATCCAACTACCTCTGCCTCCTGAGTGCTGGGTTTAAAGGTGTGCGCCACCACCGCCCGGATAAGAAGTTTTTAAAAGTACTTGTCAGTCCACAGTGCCAAAAGACGGGCTGTCCATACACAGTCAAGGGCATTTCCGTCAATCCAAAGTGCTCTGTTTTCTTCCTGTTTTACTGTAATCTCCTCTGGGTGTTTCCATTCCTAAATCATGTTTGGACAGGCTGAATAAAGGAAAACGCTTTCTAACAACCTATTTGACAAAAAATGATTGTCTTATTTAACCAAATTACCCCTAAAAATGCAAAAGGGTGTTGTAATAGTTCAAGGTCCCAGCTCTCTCTTTCTCTATTGTCCATATCCCATAGTGCCCCAGAGATCTTCCTTTTCTCTCACGCTCATTTGCCCTCAACACTGTCTCCTTAGAGTCTTTTTCTCATTCTTCTCCAACATATTTCCTTTCTTCCTGTAACTCTCTGTTCTTTTCTCTGCAATCCAATCAAGCCAAGCCTGGTCCTTCCCATTTCCTAACTGTCCACCACCTCCACACAAAAAGGATGCAGAATTTACCCAAACAAGTAGAATTATTATTAGATGTGATAACTCAGGGTTACATGCAGTCAACTGTTCCTAGAAAAAATAAAATAAAATTCCAGACTAGGGGTAAACAACTTGTCCAAGGCCACATGGCCAGCAAGAGCAGAAGCAGACTCCATACTTCCTGCTCCCTAAACTTGGGCTGTTTCCAGAGCACAAGGAGCAGCCCTTAGGGAGGGCTCTGGGTGGATGAGGAGCAGAAATGTGATGTATTTATCAGTCACCACACACCTTCAGATTCTGGGGTGGATCTGCTTCCATGTTCAGGACAGGAAATAGCCCTTCTCCCAGGGAGCAGTACATGCAATAACACACACAACTGACGCCTCTTCTGGGCCACTGGTCCAGCTATGACCTTTCTGTAGCTAGGGTGAGAATGGAGGGAGCCCAGCTCAGCCTGGTCGGGCCCAGCATGCACTACTTCCCCATGCACAGCGCCCTTGGCATGTGTGAGGTGTGTGGGTCCTGGCCACGTACGTAATCCTTTACTCCTCCGGGTGTTTTGAAGGAGAACTGTGACGTCTGCTTGGGAACGTTTCCCAGCTCTGAGGAAGTCCAAGGCCCACGGCTGTTCCAGAGTCATTAGTTTCTGAGCCTTCCCACGAACCTTCAGATCAGCCCCACCCCTAAGCAATGCTATCAGGAGCTTGTGAGAACAACTGCTCTAGGAGTCTGGGATATTTCAAAAGCTCTGAGAAAAGGCTATCTCAAAATATTTAGGTAAATATGTGGCCATGCTCTCCAGAAGTCACTGGTGGGAACTTCAACCATGGCCACTTTTGAGGGAGTCTGGGAGACATTTTCTCCACATAAAGTCTTGTGCAATATGGAGCACGCACTGTTCCTGACATCTTTGGGAAGGGCTGCCTGATTCTGCTGCTCTTTCAGGAGTCAGAATCCCAAAGGGTCACTGTGGTTTCTCAGCCTAGCCGCTGGCAGCTGGGGCTAGGGTGAGCACCAGCTGCAGCAGGCGGCTGAGGAAGCCTTCTAAAGCACAGGGCTACCTACCTCAGAAGCCCCGTCAGCCTGGGGATGGAGCTTGGTGGTAGAATGCTCGCCTAGAGTGAGGAAAGGCCTGGGTTTGTTCTCCATTTGTCATGGCCTTGAAGGATATCATCTGCCAGTGAGCTTCTCAGACAGAATTAGGAATCCTGAGCAAAAAGAAGGGAGAGTGGGATCTAGTCCCCTGTATTCCAAATCAATACAAATAGAAGTCTCGGAGTAGGGAAATAACAGTGGTTAAAGTGCCTGTTGGGTTTGTGTGAGAACTGGAGTTGGGAGACTAAAACTTATCCAAATGCCTGGTGGGCATGGTGGCTTGCTTGTTATCCAAGCCTTAGAAGGCAGATGCAGGAGATGCCCAGAGCAAACTGGCTTGCCAGACCAGCCATATTGGCAAGCTCTGGCTTGATTAGGAGACTCCACCTCATTTAGTAAGATGGAAGAACGATTAAGGATGATTCCTGATATTCTTGGGCCTCCCTCCGTGTGTACTCACTTATGCATGGGAGCACACCCATGTGTGCCCACAACATAAAACATTCATACACACAGCATCACACACACAGAGAAAGAGAGAGAGAGAGAGAATGCAAGAATAGAAAAATAAAACAACTAGCAAACTTTGTTACAAGTTCTGTTTTGAGGACTGAAGAGTTCTAAGGCTGAGAAAGTTGCCAGCCTGGAAACATGGAGATACATGGAGGCAGCACACTGAGCGGGCTTCTGGCTGGCCTCGCTCTTATTTCCCTTTCAGTGAACTGATTATCGAAAATGGTTTTAAATAGTCTGTTTGAGAAAATGACTTGTTTACTCGAACTTCTTTTTGAGTTAAATGAGAACTGATACATAGTGGCACAGGGGCGTCTTGGAGTGTCCTGCCAACTCTATGAATGGTGAGAAAGGCCTGGCATTCTGGAACCAAGATATGACCTGCTGGCAGGGTTGGTGTGTCTAGACGAACAGCCAGGCTGTAGACAATACACTTAGGGAGTGTTTTCTCCTAGCCTGGCTCAGGGGCCTGTCTGTAGCTGGTAGGCTTGTTTTCATAGCCACAGTAGGAGCTACTTCCAGCAGGTGATGCTACAACTCAACTATCTCCACATATATACTCCAAGTTACTCACAAGCGCTCTGACAGTAAGCTACAACCCACCCTTGATATCTTGGTATCCGGTCTCACTGTGTATCTCAGGCTGGCCTTGAACTCACAACCCCTGCCTCCACCTCCTCAGCACTGGGGTTCACGTTGTGCCACCATGCCCTGATAGTCATGTTTTATGCTCTAAAAATTTAACACTGTTTTTATCATTTATATTTTTTAGAATTGGTATGTAAACCATGCAGAGCTGACAACATATTCCCTAAATGTAGCTGGAAATTTTTAAGAAACTAAAATAAGATTTTTAGAAAGAAGCACATTTGCTTTAAATGAGGCTTCATGTACTTGATGTTAAAATAAATCTAAAATTTACATTTATTTTTAACAGTTATCTTTGATCTGCTTTTAGCATAAGCGACTGATGGACCCGGGAATGGTACTTGAAGAGCAACTGATGCAGAGACAGTCATGTTTGAGTCATGATAGCTCGTGTCCAACCAGGCTCTGAGGAGAAAAAAGCGTTTTTTTCTGGTATATTGTACAGAAAATCTCTTCATCAATTTATGTTGGTATTAGCAGCTCAGAGTCCCTTAAAATATGGATCAGAATAAGACTGAAATCTCAGACTAAAGAGCTGAGTACAGGTTTTACTAAAAACTCCACAATCAACACACAGACACTGTGGGTCCAGACTGCAGCTTCCATAGACACTGTCTAAAAACTGTCCACTCCATTATTCCTCCCCACAATGTTTCATACAGAATTAGCAAAATTTTAATATTGTCAACTGTTTTGTGTCTCTAGTTGCTTTTCTCAAGGAAAACCTGCCATTGGTACTGTTTGTGTGTTGTAAAAATTTTTAAAGCCTTTCTTAATGAGAAATGTGTGTCTATAAAACAGCATCACACGCACACGAGTGTTTTGCACATGCGCGCGCGCGCACACACACACACACACACACACACACACACACACACACACACTCCCAGAACATTCATGCCTGTGTTAGCAGGAACACAGACAAGCACAAACCCTGCTGGCAGAGCAATCAGCAGAGAAATGCTTCATTGCTCTCCCTCATCACCTTGTGTGCCCTGTATTCTAACTGGATATGCTCTTTTTTGGTGTTGTTTTTTGAGACAGGGTTTCTCTGCATAGTCCTGGTTGTCTGGAACTTGCTCTGTACACCAGGCTGGCCTTGAACTCACAGAGATCCGCCTGCCTCTGCCTCTCAAGGCATGTGTCACCACTGCCTGGCTGAAAAAGTGTTCTTAATTACAGTCTGTGAATGGCAGTTACTGAAGGATGAAAGACCTGTGATAGGCAGACTTAGAAACACACTGAAACAAGCACGGTGCTCCACCACCAGATCAGCACGGATGTCACCGACTCCTGACATCCACATCACTAGACTGATTTTGATTCTGGCTTCTTTTGAGACTCCCTTAATGACTTTTGGCAGTGTTGGAGGATTAACGATTTAAATTGTTTAAATGCATTGTTACACATGTGCATGATGTGTGTTTGCAGGTGTGTGCCGCAGGCGTGTGTCTGGAGGTCAGAGGATAGCTTTGCAGAGCTGTGTCTCTCCTTTCCAGCTCTGCATGGGTCCTGGGAATTAAACTTGGCTCACCAGACTTGTGGTAAGCACCTTTACTCACTGAGCCATCTTGCTAGCCTTGGATTAATGCTTTTTAACTTGATTCTAGGTATATTATTGCTGAGAATTCACTCACCAATATTTTTATAAACCTTCAAAATTATTCTACCATTTATGATACACTGGGGAAAAATTTTCTGTGATCTTTAGTACTGCTTTTCTGAAAAGAAAAAATAATTTTAAAAAATTTGTCTACTCATAGGGAAAGAAGTAAAAATGACAAACACTGGTGCTCCTCCCTCTCTCATAATTACGTCTCGGCTGCTGGCTCAGTTGTTTCAGGTCAAGGAATCAATGGCTTGTAGCCAAAAGAGCTGTGTGGGAAACGTGACAACCCACTGACCTGAGCAGCCAAATCAGAAGCAGGTGACCTGTGAGAGTCCAGAAATACTGGAGGGAGGGGCAAGACAAGGAGACCAGAGTGCATGTACCTGCCACCTGGGTGTGGACAAACAGCCGCCCTTTGCTCACCTGCTCTCCCCTCCCCGTTCCGTGCGACCCTTCCACAGGGCACCCTTAGAGCTTTCAGGACACTCTCCTCACAACACACCCCCTCCAGCTCCAAGCTACAGATACACGCCTCACGGCTGTGACTTAAGTCATTTATCATCGGTGCAGCTCACTCAGGATTTAATCTCACGCTGCCTTTTGACACACTTGGAGCTGTTTCCCACAAACAAACCATAAATGTCTTAAGGTTATGACCCAATCGGTAAAGTGAAGCTGGACAGGAATCGTACTTCCAAAGGTCACATGCTCACCTGTGGTGGAGCCACTGCTCAGTTAAGTAGACACACAGAAATAGTATGTTCTCTCAGACTGGGAGGGAGAGGTGGCAAGGACCATTCTGAATTTGTTTCTCCCAAATCTCTTAGATATGGAATCCAAGAAAATTATTAAGTATGAACACCCTTGGAAATGTTGAAGTCAAACTTTAAATATGAAAAGGGGATATTTTAGGTAGTGCTTCCCAAATCGATACATACATTTGGGGAAGAGGTTGAAGCTGGCTTTGACATGTTGCCCAGGCTGAACTCAATCTGTGTGCCTTGTTGCCCTAATGCTAGGACTGTGATAGGAGGGCCGTGCTGGCAATGTGCAAATGAGTTTTAAAATGGCCCCGAATGGAGGCCGTTTGCTCCCTGAGTCCGTGGTGGGTGTTGAGTCTTCGAGGGCTAAGTGGCTCTAGCGTGTCCTTCCTGAACACACGTGTTTACATCGCTGATGGTGACTTCTGATATACACACTCCTGAGCACACGTGTTTACATCGCTGATGGTGACTTCTGATATACACTCCTGAGCACATGTGTTTACATCGCTGATGGTGACTTCTAATATACACACTCCTGAGGACACGTGTTTACATCCCTGATGGTGACTTCTGATATACACACTCCTGAGCACATGTGTTTACATTCCTGATGGTGACTTCTGATATACACACTCCTGAGCACACGTGTTTACATCCCTGATGGTGACTTCTGATTATGCACACTCCTGAGCACACGTGTTTACATCCCTGATGGTGACTTCTGATATACACACTCCT
>PVIU01005960.1:0-106944 GCA_004026605.1 Ondatra zibethicus
GCAGTAAAATATGCTTTTTATATTGATTTGATTGGTTTACTGCTATATTAAGAAAAATTGAGGGCCAATGTGATGGCTCAGTAGGTAAAGGCACTTGTTGCCCAAGCCTAATGACTTGAGTGTAAACCCTGGAATCCATTAAGGAGTTGGAAGGAGGGGACAGGAGAGATGGCTCAGTCGTTAAAAGTACTGACTGCTCTTCTAAGGAACCCAGGTTTAATTCCCAGCACCCACATGGCAGCTCAAAACTGTTTGTAACTCCAGTTCAGGGGACCCGACTCCCTTACACAGACATACATGCAGGCAAAATACCAATGCACATAAAATAAAAGTAATTTGTTTTAAAAAGAAAATGCTGGAAGGAGAAAACTAGCCCAGTAAAGTTGTTCTCTGGCCCTCTACAGGCACACTATGATACCCCCCTTTCTCCTTCTTTCTCTTACACCCCCCCCAAAGTGTGGGTTTCTGGGAATTATTACCATTCTTGTTGGGTATGTGGATTTTCTTGAGGTTGTGCTGAATATTCATGAGCGATATACCTTGAGATGTAATGAGTAAAACCTTGTGATTTCACCTATAAATACTCTTCTGGAAAGGTTAAAGTGGATTGCTTAGGTGAGAAGGTTAGGGATTTTAAAAAGTAAATATAGGCTTATTGGGGGGTTTTATTGTACTCCAGGCATTCTCTATGTAACAGCTCTGGCTGCTTTGGAACTTACTTTGTAGACCAGGCTGGCTTTGAACTCAGAGATCTGCCTGCCTCTGCCTCCCAAGTGCTGAGATTCAAGGTGAGGGCCATCACACCCAGCTACTCCACTCTCCATTTTTTTTTTTAAAATTTATTTCAGTCTCTATTCTTAAAGCTTTCCTTAAGAGATTGTTTCAGAAAATAACAGGCACTCTGAAGCAATAGGACCTTTTTTTTTTAAAAATAACAATAGGCATGCAAGAGGATGAGATTGGGTCTCTGCCTTGTCTTGTCACAAACTGGTTTCCCTTGTGGAGTGGACTGCAGCTTTCTTCTGCTTCTGTACTTCTCCCTGCTTCCATGCGGATAGCTTGGGTCATTTTTGTTTTGCCATTATCAGTTCCTGTTCACTCACTCCTTTCTTTTGCTTTGGCTCTTCCTGTTCTTTTCCTCATCACTGATATAGTTGCGCTCATTAACTATTTCTCTTTTTCTCAACTCAAAGAAAAAGTTCGATTTCTATTCCTTTGATATTCTCTTTCTGAAAGATCATCTGCCTTGTATGATCAGCATCTTCCTAACTAGCCCCCAACTGTTTCCTTTCCCATTGCAGCAGCTGAACAAAATCTCCTTCATTTTATGATCATATAAATAATTCATACTCTTTATAAAACAATCAAATACTAAATGCATGTAACCTCTTATTCCAAAATTAATTATGAATTGTTTTTAGCATCTTTTTGTACATCTTTACAGACTGTGTCTGTGTCTGTACTATCTCACATTTTCTTTTTAAATAACTTATGCCTTCTCTCCAATCAACATTGATAAAGGACTGTGTCCACCCGTCTTAACCAAGATTCCTAGAGAATCACTTGGTGTTCGGGGTGGTGTCAGGGTGGCTGGTTCAATATATACGTGCCCTAGCTTTCCCCATGCTGAGTTTTATACCTTAGTGTAGAACGATTAATAAAAACCCAGAGACAGCAGTTGGGGTTCAACCTGATGGTCAGAAAAGCAAAACAGCCAGCTATTAGCTCTTATCTCTACCTCAGTCCAAAATGGCAATCCTGCCTCCTGGAATCTCAGTGTGTCTGAGAGCTGTCTCCTCTCATCTTATACTCCTCTCTAGAGCTGGGATTAGAGGTGTTGCACCACTACCACCCAGCTTCTGTGGCAAACTAGTGTGGCTACTGGGATCAAAGGTGTGTGTGTCACCACTGCCTAATCTGTAAGACTGACCATTGGGGATGTTTTACTCTCTAACCTTCAGGCAAGCTTCACTTACTAAAATACAAATAAAATATCACTCCCTAACCCTAACCCTAACCCTAACCACTACACCTTAGTTATGGGGAAACGTTCAGGCTGCCTTTAAAGTGAATCTTTTCAATGATTCTAGTACAGTTCGTAGGCATCAGCAAAGCACTTGCTGGTCTGTCAGGTCCCATTTCTTGTTTCTACTGCCAATTGCTTCACTTGCTGTGTCCTTTGGTGGTAGTTCTTGGCATACTTACTTACATTTTCAGATGGAGTCTTAAGAAAAGATGCATTAAGAGCTTTTTGATTTGTATTTTAGATTGCTTGTTGTTTAGAAACTGCAGAACTCAGACCTAGCTACTTGTTGTAGATCCTATGGCTACTGGCCTGTAGTTAAAACCCAGTTGCATAATTATATTGCACCAACAGAGCGCAGAGTGGAGGAGGCTGTGTTCTGTTTCTTTGATTACCAGCATATCTGGACAGTTATTGTTTGTTGGGGGGACATCTGTAGCAGTTCGTTTGTGAATTATCTCTTTTGTTGGCACATAGTAGCATCTTACAGGGAAGTTTCTGTTTATAGTCTGACAATTGTCCTTGAATCTTGGCCTCCTTAGTACGTTCTGTGCTTGTGTTCTTCAGGCATATCCAGGAGACATTGCTTTGTTTCTTGCGTCTCAGCTTTGATTCCATGTGTAGGCCATTCCAGCGGGATCACTTGGGGCTCATTGTAAATTGACTCACTGATCACTTGTGATGGCCTTGACCTTCTTACCTATAGTATGTTCATTGTCTAGCTCTTTTCTCATCCTCATGTCTTCCTTGATTTATGCCCAAGTTGAGCCTTTGATTTTCTGATCACTTGACCCTCTCAATGAGGTTATCTGCTGGCTGGGGTTAACAGCTATATGACAGGTACTTCAGACTGCTAATGAATCTAGGCTTGCCTCTGAAAGTTCATGACTCCTTTAGTCACCTCATGTCTCCTGAGAACTTCCCTGTGTCTGGTGCTTTCCATTGTCCAGTGGGTGGAAAAGCTGTTCCCTCCCAGCTCTGTCACTGACCCCTGGTCTTGTCTGCTTGCAGTTGGGCCGGTGTACAAACAGCGTGGTCAAGTATGAGCTGATGCGTCCATCCAACAAAGCACCACTCTTGGTGTTGTGTGAAGACCATCGGGGTCGCATGGTGAAGCATCAGTGCTGTCCTGGCTGCGGCTACTTCTGCACTGCGGTAAGAGCCCAGCCCGCCTGCCGGGCTTCAAGAGTCCTCTGCAGAGACTCATTCCAGAATCATATCCCATATAGGGCCTATTCCATAAGCCTTTCATCACAGTTATTGAGCTTTCTTAATGTAGACAAAGGACCTTGTATTCCCTGCTCCCTTGTTTTGTTCTGTGAATTTCTATCTTGAGTACAGAGGAGAGCATACCTCCTCCCTTTGCTGCATTCTTTGTGTTCTATCAGTTGCCACTAGGATCTTCTCTTTGATGACTCCATTCATGAGATTAATCTGCATCCACCAGACCCATAGAATAGACTCCTTCTTATGATACCTCTGTGGGTGTCTTCACTTATCTGCTCCTTCAGATGTTCTGCTGCCCCTCTGTGACCTAGGCCAGGGGCTTCTGCTATGAGGGCTTACCTTTGAATTCTGCACATTGTTTCCTTCTTAGACTTCCCCTTTTATGCTTCTGTTGAGAAATAGAGTACTTCTGAATTCCACTGTCTATGCAAGAACAACTTTTTTTTTTTTTTTTTGGTTTTTCGAGACAGGGTTTCTCTGTAGCTTTGGAGCCTGTCCTGGAACTAGCTCTTGTAGACCAGGCTGGACTTGAACTTACAGCGATCCGCCTGTCTCTTCCCCCCGAGTGCTATTTAAAGGTGTGTGACACCACCGCCCGGCAAGGACAGTTATTCTAATTGGTGCTGTAATTGGTATTTATTGAAACGATCACTTTTGGTACTCAGATTCTCTCTGCCCATCATCCCACGTGGGCCTTGTAGGCCATGCCTTATACAGCTCCCTTGCTTGTTTAGTGTCCTGATTGTTGTGAGACCTCAGCTAGCTGGGTCTCTGGGGGTTGGAGGTGAGTAGTGGTGGCAATGAGGTGAGTGACCTTTGGTGGCCTCTGTTCATTTTGTGAGTTTTTTGTTTCTCTGATTTTGGTCACTAGGCCATACCTGGGCTTTTACTTGCTTGAGTAATCTGAATGGTTCAGTAGAACTTCATCTAGTTTTCTATATGTTACTCTTAGTTTTTAAAAATGATTTTCTCCTTCCTTTCTCCAGGGTAACTTCATGGAATGTCAGCCTGAGAGCAGCATCTCTCATCGTTTCCATAAGGACTGTGCCTCTCGAGTCAACAATGCCAGCTACTGTCCCCATTGTGGGGAAGAGACTTCCAAGGCCAAAGAGGTGACCATAGCAAAAGCAGACACAACCTCCACAGTGACCCTGGCCTCCGGACAGGAGAAGAGCTTGGCTTCTGAGGGCAGGGCTGACACAACCACGGGCAGGTACTAAGCAAAGTAGCTGTGGCCAAGTTTTTCAGATAGTATTCCTGAAGATATGTCCTCTGTAGTTACCAGTTTCTGTTGCCATATCCAGAAGTCTCAGTGAACTTTGTCATTTATTATGGTTTCTCATCTCTAGGAAGTGCTAGTATTCATTTACTATCATTTGTACACGAGTCAGTTTCATTTTTGCTTTATAAAATCATCTGTGTTGAATCAGTTTTTACACTGCCTTGGCTGGTGCAGCCTTTTGTAGTTTTTTTATTCTTTAATGTAGTCCCCACACCCCGAAGTCTTCTATTAGCTACTGTTAGACTTGACACACTGCTTGGCACAGGGTTAAAGGCCTTTGCTGAATAAAAGATAAAGCGATGTATTCCCATAGACATATATCATTACTTTTCTAAAAGAACCCAGTAGAAATTAGCCGAAGATCTTGAGAGCTGTGGACCAATAAGACAGATGAGTACAGCCTTTCCAACCAGCCATTCCCTGATATGAAAGGAATGGTGAAGAGATCCTTTCCAGATAGTGACAGAGCCGTCAAGTTGCTCAGCAAAAAGAGGAGAAGATAGTTTTATAAACATGATAGCAATAGGAGAAGAAAACAAAAGAACAAAACTTAAAGCTTCATTTGAGGTCATTTAAAAGCTCAGGTTATATGTGTATACAATGGGAAGGTCTTAGTGCTTTCATATTATTGGTAAATTCAACATTCTCAAGTCATAGTTCCAGCAGGCACCCATCCCTAAACTGGGGGAGGTAGTAGAGTGACTGGATGCAGTCTGAAGCTTGTTTATTAAAATCAGGTTTGAGTGAGTAGGTGGAGATCCTAGGAGTGTTGTGCTGACTTCTGAGTGTCTCGTTCATTGGGGGGACGGGGTTCTGCATTTCGGACAGCTCCCTTGAGACTTGCAGATAGTGAACGGACTGGCATTAACTCCTCAGAGGCAGCCTGTGTGGGCAGGTTGGAACAGGTCTTGTTTTATGTTTTCATTGGTTTCCGTGAGAAAGAGAGGTTTTCCAAATAATGAAACAACATTTCAATAATTTCCTTCTCATGAAGCATTGCTGGAGCCCCAGAGGACGACAAATCGCAGAGCACAGTCCCCCAGGCACCAGAGTGCTTCGATCCTGCAGGGCCAGCTGGGTTCGTGAGGCCAACTTCTGGCCTTTCCCAGGGTCCAGGAAAGGAGACCTTGGAAAGTGCTCTAATCGCTCTGGACTCTGAAAAGTAAGAGCCAGCCTGTTTTTGTTTTTTGTTTTTTTTTTTTTGTTGTTGTTTTTTGTTTTTTGTTTTTTTCCAGAGATAGCTCAGGGTCACGTTCTTCCCCAGGGGTTCCTAATACTTTCCATCTTTTTGAATAATACTGTTTATCAAAGGATGACTACATGAGGTGCCAGTCTCATATGTCTTCCCACTGTCTGGGATATTTTGTTGCAAATTATTATCCATTCATGCCAAAAGCAAGAGATGAGATTCTTGTTATCCTCAGCAAGGACAGTCTTATGCACTCCTTTGGATGAGCCGCCTGCAGGTTTCTAGAGCAGACACTATCATTCCATGAGCTCCTACCATCTACCTTGCTACCTAATCTCTGCTTAGTGAGGCTAGATCATGTAACCTTTTTGCTAGACCCCACACTGCAACCTTTGTTGGCTCACAGGTCTGCTTGTGTCCTCTTTCTCTGGGGACAGCCTTCTACTCCTTACAGAGGCCTATCAAGGTGTCTTACTCTGCCCTGGAAGGAAAATGGTTCACTCATTTGTACCTAACAGATAAGTCCCTCTGTTGGTCTTCTTCATTCTGAATAACCTCTCACTTTCTCTATCCTAGTTTATCTGATACCCTTAATCCCTGTCCATTGACCAGGCCCCAGACTTCTCCTGACCCCTTGTTTTGAGTTGATGTAAGCTTCATAGCAAACATGTTGGCTTAAGGCCCTTTCTTGCTGCTAGAGGATAAGTAGTGTCACCCTATGACAGTTGTCATCACTTGAGCTGCACAGGTCACCCTGGGCATGAATGGGCTGCACCTCAAATGCCATCTTGAGTATAAATGATGACTAATGCATGATGACTTCTGGCAGCTCCCTGACCTTCTACAATATAGCAGCTTGTCTGTGCCCTGAGTAGGGCACATGTCATGTTAGCAGCAGTGTTTTAGTGTACAGTACTTTTATGACATAAGAAGTCAGTTGTTGGGGTTTTTGTTGTTGTTTTGTTTGTTCTTTTGGTGGGCAGTGCCTCAAGGCTTTAAACATGCTCACAGATGCTCTCAACATTGTACCTCTTGTCCTGTTTTGACAATAAGAGACTGGTGCTGATTCTGTCCTCTGCTTCTTACAGACCCAAGAAGCTTCGCTTCCACCCCAAGCAGCTGTACTTCTCTGCCAGGCAGGGTGAGCTGCAGAAGGTGCTTCTCATGCTCGGTGAGTTGCTATTACCTGAGACCCCAAAAGGAACATAGGGAAGCCTTGTTGGTTACCCCTTTTCTCATGAGCCCCATCTCACTGTCTGATGCTTATAAATGTTTGATTCCTCTGCTTAGTGAAAGAAAGTGCTCCCTGGTATTTAACTTGTTATGTGGCCTGGAAGTGTTCTCTATGCATTTCTAGTTTTTAAAAAGTGGAAAAAAAAATCTAGTCTTAAAAGTAACCAGTTGAGTGATTATTCGATTAAGCAGAAATGTACATTGCAGGAAAAGCAGCTGCAGCATGACTGGGTCCTGTTGTGACATGTTGCAGTGAGGAAGCCAATGCTTCTGTGCTGACAGGAGTAGCACTGCTGCACAAAGTGATTCAGTGGAAGTAAGGACATTGTATGTTTTCGCAGCTGTTGAGCTTGGGTTAACTCTTTAGTGCCTGAGAATGTGCTTGTTCGAGCTGACCCAGTCTCAGCGTGATTCCTCAGCTCATGGTTCTGGGCTTGACTCTCTGAAGTTCATCTTTAGGTTGAAAAGCATGGATAACGAGCTCTTTGAATGATAGCAAATCATGAAAGAAGCCAAAATTTGTCAAGGAGAAAGGAAAAGATGGGAAAATTCATTTAATTTTAAAAAAATGTTTTATTCTTCATGGATTTCATATAGTATTAATTTGCTTTATTAATTTTTGCATGGTATCTTGATTCAGTGTCTAGAAAAATGCTCAAAATTTGGGAGCCTAAGGCAGGAGGATTTCAAGTTCAAGGCCAGCCTGGTCTGCATAGCTAGACCCTGTGTCTCCAAAAAGTAAAAATGAAACAAATATCCGAGTCTTAGGGTCACGCTTCTCTCTGCTCCTGGGACATGTCTGTTTTGGAGCTGTTCGCCCTTTAGCACGTTTTTTATAAGCTTGTAAGAAGCTGAGATAGGAGTATCTGAAAACACCAGAACGGTAAAACACTCTGAGAAACCTGCCTGCCAGGTTTCATGTAGGGCTGGTATAGGGTCTCTTGATCTTCCTAGTACAACTGGGGCCTAACTTCTGCCTGCAGACAGGGTATAATGGTATAGTGACTCCATCATGGCTTCAGAGCTCATTTTTTACATTGATGTTATCCATGTCAGCCCTGTCAACCATCATAAGTATATGAAAATGTATTGTGGTTGCATATGATATAATTAGTAAAATTGTGTTTGTTTACAGTTGATGGAATTGATCCCAATTTCAAAATGGAGCATCAGAGTAAGCGTTCCCCATTGCATGCTGCTGCAGAGGCTGGCCACGTGGACATCTGCCACATGCTGGTTCAGGTTTGGAAGGATAGCTTTAAATAGTCTTCATCCTCTCAATGTTTATCTAAGTGTCACTAGGCTAAAATGGCAGTGGCACCTCGAGATTACTATGGGTATTCTACATTGCCTCTGTAGAGTACCACACTACTGTGTAGCTGTGTCTCAGCTTATTTTCTAGTTTTAGTTTAGCCTTGGCTTTAATATTTACTAAGGTCTGCTATAGATCTTTCCCTCTTCTAATCCCTGTGACTGATTACATATCCCTCATTGTTTAAACCATGTCTAGAATTTTCTTTAATTTTATGAGATGACTGAATAGTTAAAGGTGCTTGCCACCAAGCCTGACAACCCGAGTTTGACTTCTGGAACTCAGATGGTAGAGGACGAGAACACAAATCCTTCTCTGACCTTCACATATGTTGTGATGTATACATATGTCTCTCCAATTGAAAATAAATGTAAAAAATCTAAATAACATTGAAAGTTATTTTTTCCGTCCAGAAAACTCTTGTAACCATTAACCATCCTCTGTTTCTCTCCACACCTTTTTTCAGCAGCTGGTAACCACTGTCTTCCACATTCAAGTGGGAATGTGCAGTGCTCTATTGTGTTTCTGTAAATGCAGGACCGCAGTCTTGTTTATGGCAGGTGTTGCATTGTGTCCACACACCACACTTTGTTTATTGCCCATTTGTTCATGGACACTAGGTTTGGTGCAGTGTCACAGAGCCTGTGAACAGGGCTGTTATAGACTTAGGTGTCCAGTGGTCTCTCAGACCTAAACTCCTTTCTTTTGAATATACACCCAGGAGTACACTTTCTGGATCACTTGGTTGCTCTAAGCTCCAGAAGTTGGAAAACCTCCATGCTGTCTTTTGTAGTGCCTATTTGGCTGACTATTAAAGATCTAAGCATTTTTCTTTTTCTACATCTGCATGGCTATTTTTTACTTATTTATCTTTGTTAATTTGTATTTCCTTCATGATTAGTGGTGTTGTAGTTTTTCATATACTTATGGTTCTTATTACAGCTTTTTTTTGAGAAATGTTTAATATGTTACTCTCTTTGAAAAATGAGTTATTTGCTATTGAGTTGTGTGAATTCTGGAAATCAATCCCTTGTTAAATGAATATTTTACAGATACCTCCCTCTGTCATAGGCCACCTATTAACTCTGTTTCCTATATTGTTTATATAGTTATACAGAAGTTTGATAGAGGTTGCCTATATAGAGTCAACCTTGCATCCTTAGGACGAAATCACTTGATCCTAGTGATTTATTTCTGCTGTGTTATTTAACTAACTTGCTAGTATTTTGCTCACAATTTTTGTATCTATCCACCAGGGTAGCTGTTTTCTGTAGCCTTTGGCTGTGGCTGCTGCTGGTGTTAGCATTAGTACTGTAGACCAATATTATATTGTATTAGGAGAGTGTCACCCCTCCCCCCATAGTTTTAGAAATACTGGCATTAATCTTTGGAAATTTGGTGAAACTTCATTGTGAAACTGCCCACTCTGGACTTTTCTTTGTTAGAAGACATTTTCTTTGACTTTACTGCAGTCCCTTGTTATTTATTGGAGTTTTCAAGCATTTCGTTTATTCATCATTCAATTTTGATTGGTTTCAAATGTCGAGAAAGTCACCCATTTCTTGCTGTCATCTGATTGTTTATAATAATTCATAATGATCCTTTGTGCTCCTGTGATGTCAGCTGATGTACATCTACTCTGCTTTTGTTTGAGTTGTGTTCATTTTCTTTTCTTGGTTAGGTTAACTACAGGTTTGTTTACCTTTTCTAAAAATCAACTTTATCTTTTAATCTTCGTTTTTTCATTTTTCATATTTATTTCATTTGTTTCTCTTCTGATCTTTTAATTTTGGATTTTGTTCTAGTTCCTTAGCATTCAATCATTAGTTTATTTATTTGAGACTTCTAGTTTTTGCTATGGTTTATTGCCATAAATATCTTTCTTTAGTATTGCTTTTGCTTTATTCCATGTTGTATTTTCATTTGTTCTAGGAAGTGTGTGTGTGTGTGTGTGTGTGTGTGTGTGTGTGTGTGTGTGTGTGTGTGTGTGTATGGCAGAGGTTGGCATCACATGTCTTCCTTATCCAATCTCCACTTTATATATAGAGCTAGGGTCTCTTATTTAAGACAAGAGCTTGAAGACTAGCCTAGCCAGCTTGCATCTGGGATCCCTCAGTTCTGTGTCCCATGTGCTGGGATTAAAGTCGGGTCAGTCTGTCCTCCCAACTCTACATTTTCAAGGGTGCTGGGGATACAAGCGCTTGTGGTATGTGTGCGTGGCAAGAGGTTTGCCTCCCAAACCATCTCCTTAGCTCCCAGTTCTAGAAAATATTTAGACTTCTTTCTTGTTTCCTCCTCTGTCACTGTCCCTCTTAGGGTTGCACCTTTGCACTTAGAGAAGGCTTGGGAACCTATGGAAGCAGGTCATGTCAATTTCACAGTGTCATCATCACACCACATCCAGGACTGTAGCAGCATTCCTCATGATGGAGGTGTGGTAGAGCTTATCAGTGAAGAATGTATTTTTTTAGTTCTGCCTTTTCTGTTTGAAAATCTGAGTAGTCACCTGGTGGGCCTTACTTTTCCTCCTCCCACCCATCACACTGCCTTGATGATCTCAGAGAGTTTTTTTCTCCCTCCGGGCTATGATCAGTGGGTTTTTGGGGTGAGGGGGTTGGCTGCTGGCTATCTGTTGAGGGCATCTGCATATATGTTCATCTAAATCTGACACGATTTGGTGTCACCAGCACTTGAGTTCTCCACAGAGCCTTGGTCCCCACCCCAGAGGTTGTGTTGCAGGGCTGCCTACAGGTTGGTTCTGTCGGCCATGCTGTCCAGCTTGAGGCCCAGCTCTTTGCTTTACTTGAGTAAGAATGGGCTTCTGTAAGTAAGAATAGTGCAGCTTGTTCCTTTCCTCAGCACTTCTGCTGCTGCATGACCTTCATTCTCTGTGTGTTTGTTTTTTTTAAGATTTATTTATTTATTATGTATACAACATTCTGCCTCCACGTATGCCCGCACGCCAAAGAGGGCGCCAGATCTCATTACAGATGGTTGTGAGCCACCATGTGGTTGCTGGGAATTGAACTTAGGACCTCTGGAAGAGAGCAGCCAGTGCTCTTAACCACTGAGCCATCTCTCCAGCTCCGTTCTCTGTGTTTTTAAAAGTTATTTGTGGCCAGGTGGTGGTGGCACACGCCTTTAATCCCAGCACTTGGGAGGCAGAGGCAGGTGGATCTCTGTGAGTTTGAGGCCAGCCTGGTCTATAAGAGCTAGTTCCAGCGCAGGCACCAAAGCAACAGAGAAACCCTGTCTCTCAAAAACAAAAAAAAACAAAAAGAAGTTATTTGTGCTGGGCAGTGGTGGCACATTCAGGAGGAAGGGGCAGGTGGATCTCTGTGAGTTCGAGGCCAGCCTGGTCTACAGAGGGAGTTCCAGGACAGTCTCCAAGGTCTAAAAAAAAAGCAAAGTTATATACTTATTAAAATTGGTTGCTGCGGAGTTATTGCTTTCTTGTTTCTTCTGGTGTTTTTGTTTGTTGGTTTGTTTTTCTCTTTATTTTAAGCAGCTAGACTGTGACCTTTAAGTTTAGTGTTTGAAACCAACTGTATTTTCTCTACATGTTTTTGTCTCACTGTTGCTCTGGTCTCTGCTCTTGTAAGACAGCCCTCCTTTTTGGAGCGCTTCTTTGGACTTCAGCTTTTTTACTGCTGACATCAAGAACTCTAGCTTTACTTATTGCTGTAAATATTTACTTTATAAGTTATAGAATCCTATGGAGAAGGCTCAACTGTCAGTAACCAGTTCCTCTTAGCCACAGCTGATAACATACTGGGGCCTTACTGTGTGTACTTGTCAGTTCATTTGTCTCTTTATTTTATTGAAAAAATTATAAATTATTCCAAAATTCTTATCCCTTGAAGCTAGTTTTTGTTTTGTTTATTCTGGAAACTATTTTAACACTTGGAGAAAGATGCTGATTAGGTGGGGTATCCTCTGCCCTCCCACACTTTTCTCTCCCTGAGGTTCTTCCACTCCCTTTCTTAGACATCTCTATATCCTGCTGTACCTGTATGTCAGCTGAATTTAGAAATGAAGACTAGGAAGAATATTCTGCCTGAGGCAGAGCTTGATGGAATAATTATGTCTGTCTATGTGTGGGCTGTCAAGTATTTTGGGTTTGTGGATGGTAGAGATCAAATCCAGGGCCTTGTTCATGCATGGCGAGTACTCTACCACTGAGTAGCCCCACCTTTAGTTACTGTGTCTTGAGTGCAGTTTTGAAAAATCAGATACAGCTGGTCAGTAAAATAGTTTCAATGTTGTTAAATCTCTTAATAACAAATACAAAAGCCTCATAGCTCTTTTACTTATTGGGATGGAGGATTCAGAAATTGCCCTCAACACATCTAAACAATCTTTGTTTTACTAGGCGGGTGCCAATATTGACACTTGCTCAGAAGATCAGCGGACCCCATTGATGGAGGCTGCAGAAAACAACCACTTGGATGCAGTGAAGTACCTCATCAAGGCTGGAGCACAGGTGGATCCGAAGGTACCCACCCAGTCAGGTTCATATTCCTATTTCATGTGTAGATGTTTCTTAGATGAGCAAGAGACAGTTTCTCCTTGAAACTCCTGCAGGAACTTGTTTCTGTCGGACATTTACCCTGTTTTCTAACATAGCATCTTTACTTACTTGGTGTAGTCGTTGCTTTTCTTATCACTGTGATAAAATGCCTGACAGAATGACTCATGCATAGGAACATAGATGTGTTTTGGCTCATGATCTCAGAGGGATTTAGGTCTCTCATAGTGCAGAAGGCATGGCAGAGTAGAGCAGGTACTTGCAGCAGCAACTCTTTAATGTGTTGACAGATCAGAGGCAGAGACTGTAAGCCAGGTCCAGTAGCAGGCATATCCTGCAGAGGTCTGTCCATGGTGACCTGCTTCTGCAGTCAGGCCCACCTTCTGAAAATGCCACAGATTTGAAGTTGGGAATCAGACTTTTAAACAGCCTTTGGGAATGTTTCTGATGGAAACTATAAATATACCGTGACCTGGCCTATTAGTAAAGATTGCCTTGTAAGCACTAGATTTACCTATTGTGCCCATAATAGACAAATCAGCCAATAAGGAGTTGGCCTTGAAATTTTTTTTTGCTTCCTTCATTCATTGTGCTTTCCTGCTTCTGTTTAGAGCAGTTAGACAAGAAGAGAAGTAGAAAATATCCAAATTGAAAAGACTCAGTTCGTACTTGATGTGATGTTATGGGTAGAAGTTATAAAGGGTCATGAAAAGGGTTGTTAGAGTAATGAACTAATTTAGTATAATAGGGTATAAAACTGACACAAATAGCAATTTCCCTCCCTCCCTCCCTCCCTCCCTCCCTCCCTCCCTCCCTCCCTCCCTTTGAGAAAGAGTCTTATATTTTTGAACTTAGAGCTTGCTATCTTCCTGCTTCAGACTCCTGAGTACTGGGGTTATAAGTGTGTATCACCATGTCTGTCATATATTTCTATATTCTTGCAGTTAAATTTTCCCAAAAGGAAGTTGATTTAATTTCATTTATAGTAATATCAAGAAGAGTTAAGCATTCAGGAGTATGTTTAACCAAAGAGAAAAAAAAACCTTACACACAGATAACT
The DNA here is from genome assembly GCA_004026605.1 of Ondatra zibethicus. Taxonomy (NCBI): domain Eukaryota; kingdom Metazoa; phylum Chordata; class Mammalia; order Rodentia; family Cricetidae; genus Ondatra; species Ondatra zibethicus. The sequence continues at coordinate 13,855 of PVIU01005960.1, forward strand.
CAAGCAATTGTTAAAGGAGAAAGAGAGTTTAGTATATAGCTCAGTTGGTAGAGTGCTTGCCTCAGCACCACATAAACTATGTACGGTGGTTTACACCTTAATTCTACCACCTGGGAGGCAAAAGGCAGGAAAATCAGAAGTTCATGGTCATCTTTGGTTACACAGTGAATTTGAAGCCAGCCTGGGCTACATGAGACCCTATCTTTTTTTTTTTTTTTTTTTTTAAATAATAAATGGGAGGTCATCTTCTGTCTATGCATATTCATGTAACCCTTTTCAAAATTTCAATTATATGCAGAAATATCCAGCCTAAAGTTCATACAGATTTTCCAGGAGATCTAGAATAATTGAACAAGTTTGAAAGAGAACAGTCTCTATGGAATTAGACTGCCTTATTTCAGATGTTAGTACAAAGCTACAGTAAGGAAAGTGGTGTAGTAATGTTATAAAGATGGAGCTGCAGACCAGGAGAATTAGATGACAAAAAAATCTCAGAAATAAACCATTTCTTGTGTTATTATTTGGTTTAAGGCATCTTTTCAGCAAATGGTGCTGGGAAATCTTAGTATTCGTGTGTAGAAAAATGTGCTCATACCATATATATATAAAATGATCAAAAAATTGAACATAATAGCTAAAATTATATACTTTGCAGGATAGTAAAAGCCATAATCACAACACTCACAGTCAAGAACAACACACGGAGATATGACAGCTCAGGTCAATCTTGGGGATATAAAGTATAAAAAGCTAGACACAGCCAGGCAGTGGTGGCACACGCCTTTTAATCCCAGCACTCAGGAGGTAGAGGCCAGTCTGGTCTACAGAGCTAGTTCCAGGACAGCCAGGGTTACACAGAGAAATCCTGTCTCGAAATGCAAAACAGAACAAACATACAAACAAAAACCCAAAAATCTAGACAACATAAGTACCATAAACTTCCATTTATATGAGACTCTCAGATAGGAAACCAGAGACAGAGTTTAGATTAGATGTTATCAGCAGGTATAGAAAAGATGAGTGGTAGTTGTGCATGATGATTGTAGAGTTTGTATTTCGTCTAATTGGTGATCATTGTTTAACACTATGTGAATTAGAGGGCCAGTGTGGTGACACACATAGAAGGTAGAGGCAGGAGGATTTCTGTGAGTTCAAGTGTTGGCCTGGTTTATGTAGTGAGTTCCAGGCCAGCCAAAGCTATATAGTGAGATTCTATGTCAAAAACCAAAATAAACCTAAAATAGTACTGATAAAATAATGATAATAAAATAAAAAATAGGGGACTGAAGGTGTAGTTCAGTTAATGGAATGCCTAGCTTGTTCAAATCCCTGGGTTTGATTCCCAGTACTACATAAACTGGGTGTGGTAGGGCAGGCCTGTAAACATTACACTCAGGAGGGTAGAGGTAGAGGGGATCCGAAGTTGAAGGTTACCCTTGGCTACAGAGTGACTTCAGGGCCAGACCTGGGTCATGAGACTAAAAAAAACGAAACAAAGAATGCAATATTTTGACATACTGTACTAAATAAACAGTGTAAAGAATAGGGGTATAGGGATGTCATTTAGTGATAGAGTGCATGCATAGCATATATTTGTGAGCCTCTGGGTTCATCTCTAACACTCCTCCCCAGTGTAAAAACTATTCTTTCATACCAGTACTCACCCAAGGAAATGTGACCATAACCTCTACATAGACTGTGTGTTTTCATATCAAATGAAATTTTCTTCGTTCCTCTGGTGTTAAGTATGATTCTTGGGGCCAGCAAAGTGTCTTATTGGTTAGAGTTTACTGTACTGAATAGGAGAGTGCTAAGTCTTCATCTGGAGTGGCTGGGAACCTACAAACCAAGGACTGGAGGAGCTGCCACCTAAGACGTGTTGAGGGCAGATGTCAAACCTGAGAACTGTGTGAGTGGATTATGCAGCAGATTAATATATCAGAAGAAAAGATGAGGGAAACTTTTCAATATTCAAACATTATAGGACATCAAATGGCCCAATGTATATCTGTGCCTGATTCCTTAGAAAGAAAACAGAGAAAACAAAGTAGAAAAAAAGAAGTTATGGTCATTACTTTCTTAAACATCCAAAAGCCAGTAATCCATAGATGTAAACAAACAGACAAACAACTCAATAAAACCCAAGTAAGGCAAAGAGAAAAAAAAAAATCACACTCAGGTATATCAGGCAGAAATTGTCAAAGACTGTAGTAGGAGGCTGCTTGTTCATTTCCTGGCTGCCCAGACTCCCGAAATAACCACACAGAAACTGTATTAATTAAATCACTGCTTGGCCCCTTAGCTCTAGCTACTTTATCTTATCTTCATTAATCTGTGTATTCCACATTGCAGTGGCTTACCAGGAAAGTTTTAGCTTGTCTGTTTCTGAAGGTGGCTCCATGGCTTCTTAACTCCGCTCTCTTTCTCCCAGCATTCAGCCTCGCTTTCCCACCTAACTAAGTTCTACCTTGCTATAGGCCAAGCCAGTTTCTTTACTCATTAACCATAAAAGCAACACATAGACAGAAGGATCTCCCACACCAAAAGACAAATTCTGAGAATGACAAAAGCAAAGCTGCGACTGCACATTACAGACGCCCAGCGCCTACTGCCAGCTTGACTGTAGTTGTCCAGGTGCTGGTGAGATGAGGCTGTCATCGTGCTAGAGAAAGGAAATCTAAGAAGAAAAGGCCAGTCCAGAGAAAGTGTCCTTGTAAAACTGGTTTAAAATTAGGTACAGTGCATGTCTATAATCCTAGCACTTAGAAGGCAGAAGCAGGCAGGTCTTTTGAATTTAAGGTCAGCCAGGACTACACAGTGAGAATACAGTCTTAAGCAGAAAAATAAATATAAAAGCTGCTGTTTAAATTCTTTAATTAATTAGTTAATTTTGATCTTTTGAAATAGGGTTTCTTTTCTCTGTACCTTTGAAGCATTTCCTGAAACTCCCTCTGTAGACCAGGCTGGCCTCAAACTCACAGAGATCCATCTGCCTCCTCCTCTTGAACGCTGGGGTTAAACGTGTGTGCCACCACCGCCTGGCTAAATTTCTTTTTTTAATAACTAGATTTTATTGATTGAGGACTATTACACAATTTTACCATGTGTACCAGAAACCTTCTTAAAAGTTACTCCAGTGATGTTTCAGCTTACAGCATGGTAGAAGCTTTCCATCAGGCATCTACTTCAGCTCACTTACAACTTCTCCATATACATAGTCAGAGTGTTTCTTTCATAGCACAGTGTAAAAACTGACTACCACATATAGAGATGTTAGAGATTTTAGAGAGTTTTTGTTTCCTGTTCTTTTGTTTGTTAGTTTTTTTTTTTTAAAGATTTATTTATTTATTATGTACACAGTGGTCAGCGTCCATATATGCCTGCAGGCCAGAAGAGGGCACCAGATCTTACTACAGATGGTTGTGAACCACCATGTGGTTGCTGGGAATTGAACTCAGGACCTCTGGAAGAGCAGTCAGTACTCTTAACCTTTGAGCCGTCTCTCCAGCCCCTGTTTGTTAATTTTTTTCCATGAGACTGGGTCTCTCTGTGCAGTCCTCTTGTCCTGGAACCACATCAAGCTGACATCAGATATCCTCCTTCTTCTGCCTCCCAAGTGATGGGATTAAAGACATATACCACCACCACCACCACACTTTGCTTGGCTCACAGTTTTGACTGGGGAAGGACCAATGAGTGATTTTATTTATTTTTTAAGGAAACAGCTCTACTAGAAGTAATTTAAAATACTTGAGACACATTAAGTGTATAACTGAGACTCCAAATTTCTGTTTAGTATGCTTTATATTGTAAAACTTACCCTGCTAGATGGAATGTTAGGCTGACACCTGAACCAGTCACAGCCTCTCATGGTTCAGTATCCCTCTGGTGAGTTCACTTCTTAAAGTCATTTATACTTAAAAAAATGGGATTTCCCCTTTTCAAACTGTTTCTATTTACTAAAAACTTTGAATCAAAACATAGTTGATAAAAATATTCCTCTGGACCCTAAGAGAGACATACATGGATTTACATAGGAAGGAGAAAAAGACACGATTTCCTGAATAAATTGGGAGTTTGGGGTCACGGGAGAGGGTAGAAGGGGAGGAGGAGGAAGGGAGGGAAGTAGAGAAAAATATATAATTCAATAAAAAAAAAGAAAAAAATATTCCTAAGATTGTAGAAGAATGGGATTGTACAAGAAGGGAGACAGGGACCAGTGAGGCACATGATGCATGTTTAGTCAGACTTGGCCTCTTCATTCGAGGCTGAACTCCCCTCAGTTTCAGTCTGGGTTTTCTGCAGGCAGACCTTCTTAGTTGCTTGGTTAGTTACTTCACCTATTTACTCTTTTCCCCTTTTCCCTTTTTGTTTATTTGTTTTTGTCTGATGAGTTATCCTTAGTAGGGGCCTTTTGGGGTGTGTGAGCGGGTTGTTTCCACCTTGGCAGGACAAAATTCATCCAAGCGCCTTGATAATCTTTGGGCTTCTCCTTTGATGCCATTCTAAGCTGATCTAACTCTTGGCTATTGTTGCAGAAAAGGCATGTGTGATGCTGAAGCCTGTTCTGAATCTGCACTGCCCTTAAGACAAGAGGCTGTATAAAACAAGGATATATAAGATCCAGTTTATACAGATTTATAGATAAATGATATGACAGCAATAGCACAGAGAAAGGCAGTGTACAAATGGAGTCAGTTTGTAAGGTTATTTTATTATAGGAGGACAAAATGCTATTTAAGTACAATATTTAGTTAGAGATGAATAATGTTTTTAAAAATATTTTTTATTTTTTGAGATTATAATATAATTTTATCAGTTTCCCCTTTTACTCCTTCCAAATTCCCCCCACACTTTACTAATTCATGACTTCTTTTAATTATTGATGCATACATATGTATGTATGTATGTATGTATGTAATACATAATAATATATATTCCCAAATATATGAAGACAGCCTTCTCAGTCTGTATAATGTACTTGTCTGTATAGGTTTGAGCTGACCGTTTGGTATTTGATCGCCAGTTTGTGGGCTGTTCCCTGGGGAACACCATTTCTCCCACTGTCAGCATTCCTTAGTTCCTATAGTTCTTTGTCTAGGACTGAGTCCTGTGAGCTTTTTCCCTACCCACATTAGTATGTTTATTGGTGTCACTCTTGTTCAGTTCATATTTTGGCAGCCATTTTGTTGAGACTTCATGGAGAGGACACACAGTCTCACAGAAAATTTCATGTTCCCTTGGATCTCCCAGTCTTTCCACCCCTTCTTCTGCACCCTTAATGCAAGAGGTAGTGCGAAGTTACAAGCGGTCTTTACTATGGGGATACAAAGAAAATGGGGTTCAAAGGGAAAGCACAGACTCACAGAACACATAATGAAATATGCTCAGCACCGAAGGATACAGAAGCCGTAATGCGGCTGAATTGCATTTGTAGGGCAAGCTTACCTGTTGCTGTTCTTTTCACCTTGTTTTGAACTCTCTGACTGTGGATGGCTCTTACTGATCAATCCACTGTTTTCCATGCGCTCTGTGATCATAGTTAGCTCTCCAAAGTCCTTTAAGCAGCTATGGCCTGGTTAGGCCCCATATTCGTGGTAAAACTGTTCCTCACAGGAGCTGGCAAACCATGCTGGGTTATGACAAGAAGTCTGGGGGCCTTCTAGTTCAGGTTGGGTAGAAATGGACAAGTTTTTCATCATGATATCCAGATTATGTAGGTATATGTGATTAGAGCAGGGTTTCTTCCAACCTGAAGGTCTCTTTAGTTGGGACAAAAGACTTGGTTGAGTCTTAGTGTTCCCTGTGGACCATGGGCCTTTGAGACAAGACTCTGGTCCTCTTGGCCTGTCTTCAGTTGGGTGGGTTCTTTGTTAGTTCCTCCCTTAGACCAGGAGCATAGCTTCCCTGTGGTTTGTACTAGGAACTAAGTCGTAAGTGGTTTCTCTGTATTGAATGGCGTTTGTATTGTAGGATGCAGAGGGCTCTACATGTTTGCATTTGGCTGCCAAGAAAGGCCACTATGATGTGGTTCAGTATCTGCTGTCAAATGGACAGATGGATGTCAACTGCCAGGTAAAGCCATTTCCATACGTCCCATGCGTAGTTGTCCCACCTCTTTCATGGCATCTCCTTCTCTTAATTCAGCTCCTTAAAGGCCCACAAGTCCTGAAAGGCCTTGTCTTAGTTTCCAACACTGTGATAAACACCATGGCCAAAAGTAACTTAGGGAGGAAAGACATTATCTCCTCTTATAGGTCACACTTCTTCATTGATGGAAGTCAGGGTCGGTACCTGGTGGAAGAACTGAAACAGCGACCATGGAGGAACACTGCTTACTGTGCTTGCTTCCCATAACTTTCTCAGTTTGCTTTCCTATACAAGACCACTTGCTCCAAGGGTGGTAGTGCCTACAGTAGACTGGGCCCTTTCACTTCAGTTATGAAACAAGAAAATGCCCCAACAAGAAAATGCCTTCACTCTTGCCTGCAAAACCAGTCTGATGGAATCATTTTTCTGAACTGATGTTCCTTTTTTCCAGATAACCCTAACTTATGTTAAGTTGACTATAAAAAAAAATATGGCCACATTCTCCACCTGCTCGGGCCTTTCTGCTAATCTTGGCTTCATGGCTCTATCCTTGGTATTCTGACAGGCCTCCTCATGTCTGTTTAGTGTCCCCAAACTCCCGTGTCCAGGATAGCTTCTGCCCTCCCTTAGGGCACCCAGGCTTCCCTCCTAGATTTATTTGTTCCTTGGCACTGCCGTTGTTTCACTGTGTGTTTACTGACCTGACTCCCCTGCTGTCACGGGTTCTGTGACCTTTGGTGCCAAGCACACAGTAGATATCTACAAATGCATGCCAGTCCAGCAGTGATCTAAGAAGAGCTAACGTCAAGACTGTCCACACACACCATGGTAGGCCCTTTGAGTTTTGGTTTGGGGCTGCATTTCCATCTCCCTTATCTCCGACCTTTTAGCCCAGGCACTTCTTGCCTTTTAGTTTTGGGCCTGGTTTCTTGTACTGTTTTGTCTGTGATCTCCTGCCACATAGACTAGAAAATAGCAGCTTTTTCATCATCTAAAAGTAACATAGTCTGATTTATTTTAACTGCCCCTATCATTCTATCTTTATTCATCCTGTTGGGTTACTGTGCGATATTCCATTCCTTGTCACCCTGGGCTGGCCTTTGATGCAGCATGAGTATCCTTATGTCCCCGTTGTTTCAGATGATGCCAGTAGTCAACTACAGAGAGATCATCTTCATTTGTGGAGGCTATGTGTGTCTATGATGACATGCAAGTGTGGATGTACAGGAAAAACCTTTGGAGCTGTTGGTGGAGAGGCTGTCTCACATCCCCAGATTGCTAATTGGCAACAGAACATACAGAATACCTTTTCTGATTGAAATGAAAATATTTAACATGCATTGATCTCAACCATAGTGGTAGGAAGACAACTCATGAGATTCCCAATGGACCTTATAGCCATGATTGGTCTTTCTGACCCTGGCCTTTGAAAAGAGGCAGTGGCAATTCCCTCTTTGCCTGATACTCATCAGTCCATCTGCTGGTTGGTCTTGTGCTTAGTCATCAGAAGGGAGGGCCAAGGGCATGAGTGAAACATTGTATTCATGCTTCCCACAAACCTTGTTCTGGGTCTTCCCTGGGTTGGTTCAGGCTAACTGAATGTTCAATCCTGACAACAGTATTGGCTGGAGCAGAGAGGTCAGCCAGCAACCTACCTCCCCTATTGTCAAGGGACTGTGCCTTTGGTAGGAGTCAGGTCCCACCTTTGACTTGTCAGAAAACAGTTCTCTGCGCAAATTCCCTGAGTAAGCTGCGTGAAATTTTTCTCCTGTTTGCTGTCTGATGGTGGTATCTCTTTGTCTTTTATGCTCAGGATGATGGTGGTTGGACGCCTATGATCTGGGCCACTGAGTACAAGCATGTGGACCTGGTAAAGCTGCTGCTGTCCAAAGGCTCTGACATCAATATCCGGGACAATGTGAGTTTTTTATGGTGGTTTAGGAACCTTAAGGACACAGCCTCTTAGAAGGCCGGAGGGCTAGGCCACTGGGCAGCTTCCTCTGTCTGACGGCCTTTGGTCTCAGAAATGTAGCTCTAGCACATGATGGCTATTTTGGCCCTTTGTAGTCAACATTTTACTGACCCAGCATGGAACTTGTATTGGGTCCCTGCAAATCTGGCCTCTGTGTAGGAGACTTGAGGGGTATGTGGCTTGTGTGAATCTCTGTCCTGTATTTTTCTGCTGGTCCATGTCCCTGACTCACCTGGAAGGGGAGTCCAGCCATGATTATGTTGACTCTATAGTGGCTATTTTGAAAGAGAAAGAAATGTGAATGAACTGATTTAAGATACTCTGAATGCCTAGTTTATGGAGTCAGTTCATTTACCCAGAAACTATAGAGTCCAGAGTTAGAGAAATAGTTTTGTTATCCCTCTAGATATTATGTGACTTTTCCTGAGGATAGTTGAACAAATGTCTTTTCATCCTAGATAGGGCTGAAAGACCTAAATAACAGACCAAATAAACAGTTGTACACATCTATATAAAGTTCATTTCCAGAGGGAGATGCAAGCAATTTCTACCCCTTTTTTGAAGGTCCCAAGGACAAACTGATCCCACCAGAGTTTACTTTGGGAAACCAGTGAATATATTAGGGTGGGACCTCCAACATCAATCTAATCAGGACAGTTGCTTCACAGACTTGACCAGAGGCAGATCTGATCTGACCAATTCCTTAGCTGAGAGTCCCTCTTCGTAGGTGACTCTAGGCTGTGTCAAGTTGACAATAAGAACTACCCAGCACAGATGTATTGCTGGTAGTGTGGTGTGCAGCTTGTGGGACCTTAGGGACCTACCCTCCTCAGCCAGGAACTCCTAGGAATGCAGTCTACTTCTGGCCATGAGATTCTCATTTAACAACCTTATGGCTTCCAAGAATGCCTTTTTCCACCCATGCACTGTGCCCTCATTCAAACTCTCTTAACTGCTATTTTTATGGTTCTTCCAGATGCTTTTCCAAATCTGCAAGTTACTCAAGAATTATATAATGAAGCCTTGTTACAGAGAGGGGACAAAATCTCTTAAGGGCTATCCCATTCCATTCTAAGCAAATTCAAGTTGGGTAAAAACTAAAAAAGAAATGTTAGCAAGGTTCAGTACAGCATGAAAAGATCCTATCACTTATATGAGTTGTGTTTAAATGCAGTGTTTGGTACAGTTATATGAGCGGGAGACATTAGTCCTTCTAGCCTTCCATAATTCAGCCATTTTTCATGGTCCATCTGGCTTTATTTTAGGGTACTGCTGAAATTCCTGAGTTTTAGCATTTTCTTTTTTAAAAAATTTATGTATTATATTTAGGGATGAGGTGCAAATATAATAGGGCTATATGGAGGCCTGAGGACAATTTTTAGGAGTTACTCTGGGTTTTTGTTTGTTTGTTTGTTTGTTTGTTTGTTTTTCTTTCTTCACCTTTATGTGAGTTCTGGGAACCAAACTTAGGCCGTCACACTTCTTCGGCAAGTGCCTTTACCTGTTCAGCCATCTTGCATTTCAAAGGCCCCCAAAATTTATGTAAGTGTTGCCCAATCCTTTGACTTGCATAGCTTTGTTGAGAAATGGGTGCCACTTAGTTCTTAAGTGTTGGTGGCTATTCCTGCAATATGGAAGGATTAGGTAACTGTCAAGTTTGACTTTTGGTTGTTTTATTAGTTAACTAGTTTATTATTTAGCTCTGGCTGACCTGGACCTTTCTATAATTGACCATGCTGTCCTTAATCTCTGTCTGCCTCTATCTTCTTCGATTAGGGGTTAAATGCATGTGTCACCACACTTAGCCCTTAACTTTGTTGTTTATATAGTATAACACTTTTTTATTTTAGCCTCTCTGTTGACATGTGGTTGCAGACTACATGAATTTAAAGTGCACAGTGAGGATGGTGAACACAGCTATTCCCACACTGAGCTCTCCACGTCTGGCCTTCTTTCTGGATCTTACCATTGGAGACTTAGCCTCCTTCGTGGGAATGACTGTCCTGGGTTCATTGCATACTCTGTTGGTGCCTCTTTCTTGTTCCCTGAAGTGTCTATTTATGTGGCCATCACTGATCCTCTCTTGGTAGAAACATGGCTGTTACAGAGTTGATGTAAATATTTGTGCCCTAACTTTCCCCAGATGAGTCCTGGAAATGGGAAGTATCTAGAGGAGCCACCACGTTGTCTCTAAAGTGTTGGGCTGTTTGTGGCTTCTGAGAGTCTAGGTACTTCCATACTTTCTCTAGTGATTAGTTTGTCAGTTCTTCATAGTTTAGACACTAACATAGGTAGAGAGGTCATCTGGCGGTTTTAATCTTCATTTAATTTTTACTGTTGATATTACCATCTTCTTGTGGGCTTTTTTGCTGTTTCATACAGTTTTTAGTCAAGGATGTATTCAGATCTTTAGCTCCTGATTTATTGAGTGGCAGTTATGTGTTGCATGAGTTCTAATTGGTCTTAATAATAAAAATCTGGAGCCAGATACGGGGTAAATACTGAAAGAGAGATAAGGGAGCAAGCCACAGCCAACTCTACCTTGCTAACTCCTCAGCCTAAAAGGGCCTGAACCCTGTTTCCTCCCGCCTTATATTCCTCTTGTTGCTCATCCATGTCCCTTCCTGTCTGTCTGTACAGACACCCAGACCTCTATCGTTAATTAGTGGCTTGCTCTGCCCTCTGATCTTCAGGCAAGCTTTATTTGTTAGAATACAAACCACATTTGTTGTTTTTTGTTTTGTTTTATTTTGTTTTTGTTGTTGTTCCTCCCTTCTCAAGATAGGATCTCACTGAGAAGTTTTGGCTGGTTGGAAACTTGCTGTGTAGACCACACCAGTCTGCAAAAGTGCTAACATTAGAATACAGTTTATCTTTCTGTAGATGTGGATCCTGCTTCCTGTATTCTATTTAAGACACTATTGCTTAGCTGGACATGATGGTTTATTCCTCTCACTCCCAGCACTTGAGATACTGAAGCAGATGAATTGTTATTAGTTTAACCAGGCTATTCAGGGCTAAAGTAAAAGCCTACCTCAAAACAAACAAAAAACAGCAACAACTAAAATCACAGCTTAACTGAAGGTGATTTTCTCCTGTGTTTTTACAGTAGCATATAGTTTTTACCTTTGCATTTAAGACTGTGGTGTATTTTGAATCAGTTTTTGTATATGGTGTGAGATGTGGACAAATTTTTTAGTTTTTTGAGATAGGATCCCTCTATCTAACACCCTGACTGTCCTGGAACTCACTTTGTAGACCACACTGGTCTCAAACTCAGATCTGCCCACCTCTGCTTCCTGAGTTTTGGGATTAAGGTGTGCACCACCACCACCTGGCACTTTCTTACCCTTCCCCCCCTTTCCCATGTGAACGTGGCAGTCTGAAGTGGAGAAAGCTGTCCTTTTTTCATAGAGCTGACAGGACATCTGTCAAGATCTCCTCACAGACAGGTGAGCTGCTGCAGCACATGTGGCAAAAGAGCCTTTTTTCTTTCCATCTTCCTCCTCAAACTTGAGGCTATTTTTCTCTATATTATCTGTGAGTGTATCTTGAGTCTTGGTCACATGCTGTGATTGAACAGGGTTCACTTAGGGGAAGACCGTACTTTGGGTGACTGCCCCTCCCTTGCTGGACATCTGTCCCCTGTTGCTCCTTCCTCGTGCCACTCATGCCAAGCTCCTCATTCTTGATGGCAGAATAGTCATTATCCTGCCCCATCTTTGGAAGATGTGTTTGCTAGGTGTAGAGTTCTTTCTGGTCAGTGGATTTTATGTGTACATGTTGCTTGGTAGAGCCCTTACTAAGATGTTTTGGAAGTTGTACTTTTTCCTTGTTTCTTTGTGTATAGTATATTATTTTCCTTCAAGCTATTCTGAAGACTTCTTGATGTGCCTTAGTGTTATTTATTTCTGTGTATGTATAGATTGATTGGATTTCTTAGGTCTGTGATTTAGGGTTTTGATCAATTTTTGAAATTTGTAGTTGCCCTTTCTTCAGATGAGCCTTCTGCTTGTGTTTCAGGGACTCTGGCTGCATGTGAATTAGACCTATAGGAACTTGTCCTATGATGGCCTAGGATGGTCTTGTCAGCTTCTGGAAACTGGTTTTCCACAAACCTAATTTTTGGTTCAACTGATTTTATTGTGTCCTCTAATTTACTGTGCTCCTTCATTATTAGACTTAGCTTTATCACCTTATTAGACTTGGTATTCAGCTCTGAAAGTTCTGTGTGTTCTTTATTGTGTGTTGGTGGGAAGAGAGTGGGAAGGGTTGTTTTTAGTTTCTGCTACGTCTCTACTTAGTTTCCAAGTGTGGGACCCAATTATACCAGGTACTTAATGGCAAGATTTGCAGTTTCAGTATCCATACCAGTTCTGATCTGTCAGTGGTCATTTTTACTGCCTGTTTATGTGTCGGGAGCTTGAAGCCATTTGTCAGTTTGCTATTAACGGCTACTTTCCTGTCAGTGCTCTTCAGTTCTTTTTTGTGACAGTCATTGATTGATGTGAAGTCTGTCTGATTATATTGAACTGTGTTCTCTGGTGTGGTCTGGTGAGTCTACAGTTCTGACTGCAGGATGATAACTGCTCTTGCTAAAGTGGGTTCTACCTGGGTCTCGGCTTATGGTCTGTAGGTGGATGGTGCTTCTTGTCTGGCTGAAAGACTGAGGGTCTTTGGGTGTTTTGTCCCAGGTCTGCTGGTGTCCCTTATGGGGAAGCCCATTCTCCACAGACTCTTATAGCAACGTCTTCTGTTCTGGTTTCTTTGGTGTTTGACTGAGTAGGCAACTCCACTGTGGAAGTGAAGCTGCTCAGAAGTTCAGGCCAGCATTGTGGCTCTATAGAGTAAGAATTCGCCTAAGAGTAGAATCTTAGAATTTAAAAACAGTGCAGTTCTGGCTAAAAAGGCACAGATCTTTCTGATAAGGAAAAATGGCCCTGAGGAGGAAGGCCTTTGTTTGAGCTCTCAGATGTGTATGGGATGTAACCAAATAAAATCAGAGGGCTGAAAACCACTGAGAATGGCAACCAGAAAAGAACTCAAGATAGCTAAGGTTTTTTGACCGAGTACTAATGTTTACTAAAAGGAGTTTGCTTTTAGTGTTTCTTTTAGAAATAGATGGAACAATACCACCTGTGCTTGGGGCAGTTTGTGGGTGAGGATGGTAGATAATACACTCTGTTTCTGTTGTGTTTTTATGTTTCAAGTGTTCAGTGAACTGAAAATCCCTGACTGCACATTTTCATGTGAACATTGGAAGGGAGATAGTCCAATTGTTGAAGTGCACCAGAGGGTTGCCGATGGGTGTGACCCCTGAGGGCCTGCAGAATGGGTCCCTGGGATGTGGCTTGGGATTCCCCTTGCCAGAGAAGTCAGATCTGATACTGTGGGGCCTGGAATGGCTTTCCCTGCAAGGGCTCTCCAGCAGCTAAGGGGTGGTTAAGCTAGACTTTTGTTTATGACTGTTGTGAAAATTACTGAGAATTCCTGAGGGGGAAGGAAGCCACAGTGAACTGCTCATAGAAGGGAAGCCACTTTAGGCCAATGTTGTTATATCTGTAGCCAACAGTTCTACTTCTGAGGGGTTAGCCTTGAGAAATAGTGCAGAAGAGAGAGAGAAAGAGGGAGAGGGGAAGGAAAGGATAAGAATGCTCATTAGTATTGCATTCTAGAGGAGAAGCCAGGAACATCTAATAAATTAAAGAGTTAGTAAATTATGAAGTGGGCTTGTTCATTCACTGGAAGCTCTAAAGGCTCTATCATATGTAGGTTATAGCTGCAGGCCCAGCTGAGGTGAGCCTCAAAGGGATGGTGAGCATATGGGATGGGCAGAGGTCGACAGGGCTTGTTGCTATTGTGTCCTGATGAGAATATAGTAAGTATTACTTTGAGTTTTAAAAGTGTGTGTCTGTCTGTCTGTGCACATATGTGTGTGTACTCAGAATCCAGAAGATGTTAGAGCCCTCAGAGTTGAGATTACAGTCATTTGCAGATACCTTGCTTGTTATGCGTGTGCTAGGAAACAGACTCCAGTCCTTATGATAGAGCAACAGCTGTTCTTTGCCACGGAGTCATCTCTTCAGCTCATGCCTTTTAAAAAATATTTAGTATTTTATTAATTGAGAATTTCATAAACGGTATCTGATTATATTGACCACCTACTCTTCCCCCCAGTTTCCCCAGATCCACTTCTTACCTCTTTACTCCTTCCCAGCTTAATGTCCTCTATTTATTTTAAATAACCCACCAAATCCAGCTGTGCTACCGTATTGGCTTATGTTGTGTGGTTGATCTACCAGGGGCCATTAAGGAAAGGGACTCCTCTCAGAAGTCATCAACTGTCAATATTTTCTTAGTTTTCTTCGTCACCTTGATGTGAGTTCTGGGGATCAAGCTTAGGTCATTAAGTGCTTTCACTTGCTCAATGATCTCACATCTTATTGGCCCCAGGTTTTGTAATTTTCAAATCTTACATAGGTGTTGTTCAGTGTTATAGTTTACATAGGTCTTTTGAGAATTGAATAACACTTTTTAAAATAAGTAGAGGAAAAGTGTACTACTTTTTATGTTAATAACCATCCTATTCAAGGTGGTATAATTCTATATTTTTATTCTATTTTCAGAATAGTCTATATGTGATTGATTATATTGCTTTTCTTCCCCCCCCCCCAAAAAAAAATATTGGTATTTGTGTGTGTTTGTACATGTGTGTGTGGTTGTTGAATCCCCTGGAACTGGAGTTATACATGGTTTTGAGCCACCCAATATGGGTACTTGGAATCAGACCTCTGCAAAAGAAGCAAGTGATCTTGACTATTGCACTATCTTTCCAACCCTATAATATATTACTTTAAAAATGAAAAAAAGTTTTTTAAAAAAATGCTGCAGTTTGGATAGGAATTTTGCTGTCTGTTTAGTGAACTACAGATCCCTTCTACAGTGTAGCCTGTGCCAGGAATAACCAGCTGTAGTCAAGTACAAAAGCTGTCTTTGCTTAGCCCCGGCATTATGTTCTGAGCCAGGAACCATCTTCACTGTGCTCTCAATTTTGTCTCTGAAGGAAGAGAACATTTGTCTGCACTGGGCAGCATTCTCAGGCTGTGTGGACATAGCTGAAATACTTCTAGCTGCCAAGTGTGACCTACATGCTGTGAATATCCATGGAGACTCACCCCTGCACATCGCAGCCAGGGAGAATCGCTACGACTGTGTTGTGTGAGTATGGCCCTGTACCACCAATATAGCTCTTGCTTTCTGGCTCTCTAAAGTGGCTGCTAAATGGCTGTTATCCACACTGTACCTAGAGCTAATGCAGTGTAGGTGGAGAAGTATCTTTCCCATTTGACATCTCAGATCAGCTATGGTTCACTTTGGGCTCATAATTGTCATAGAAAATAGAAACAAACTAAAAACCCTATCCAGATTCTTAGTTGAATTTTGACCAAGTCTCAGACCTAACAGTGTGGGGACAGTTTGACTTCCAGGTTCCAGCAGGAACTGGGTGCTATTGGTACTCCCCGTTCAGACTGTTTAGGGCCATTTTAAGCAAGCTCCTCATAATTCTTTCACATCCAGCAGTGGTCTGCATGGTGTACATGCTATGTATCTTTAGGAGGAAAAGGAAGGCAGACTGCTCTGATGAGCAGGCAGCTCCTATATTCACCTGGAAATGAGAGATGACATGGCCTTATAGCACTTGCAAGTCTCTGGCCTGGATATGGCAACCCATGTAGCCTTCATCAGGCAGATGTACTGGCCTTCTGCACACCCCAACACCTTTTTTCCATTATCATTTCCGTTCATCCTTAAGAGCACCTTTGAAAGCAAAGTCTAAGAAAAATAAACATTCTTAGCTCCTACACATATGTTCTGATGAGAAAACTGATGTCTCTTTGTAAGTATGGGGGGAACAGATGTGCCCCTGGGGAGGCATGGCTTTGTTCCAGAGTCACTGAACTTGTAAGTTGAGTGCTACATAGCAGAAATCTAGTCACTTAATGTGTCGTAGCTGTGTTTCTTCTAAATTCAGATCTGGATGTTTTGTTGACTTCCATTTTCCCTTTTAGCCTCTTTCTTTCTCGGGATTCAGATGTTACTTTGAAAAACAAGGAAGGAGAGACTCCCTTGCAGTGCGCAAGCCTCAATTCCCAGGTGTGGAGTGCATTGCAGATGAGTAAAGCACTTCGAGACTCAGCCCCTGACAAGCCTGTTGCTGTCGAGAAGACGGTGAGCAGGTGAGAAGGTTCTAAGACTGAGGTGACGCTAGCAGACCATTGACCAGTGGGCTGGAAGAGACTGGAGCAAATATTTCTGAAGCTCTTCCCTAGGATCCAGCCTAGTGTGGGCACTGGTTGGCAGCTATGTCTCCCACGAGGCGGAAGCTGAAACAGCACAAGTAACATCTCCCTTTTCCTGTGCAGAGACATTGCTCGAGGGTATGAACGCATTCCCATTCCCTGTGTCAATGCTGTGGATAGTGAGTTATGTCCCTCCAACTATAAGTATGTCTCCCAGAACTGCGTGACGTCCCCCATGAACATTGACAGGAACATCACTCACTTGCAGGTAGGTGGGAAGAAGGTCTTGCAGGTCCCTAGAACTGGGTCCTAGGACTTAGCACCATTCTGGAAGAAGGCCCATGGAAGCTTCCCAGGATATCCTGTTCTCTCTGCACTTGCCTCCCAGGAAAGAGGTGGAAGAAATATAAAATCTGAAGTTCTGTGTTAGGCATGGCACTGGTTCTCTTAGCATACCTTGAAGGCCTACTGAAGGCCCCAAGTGATTCCTGATCAGAGTTGCTCGGGGCCTTGGTATTGCCTGGTCCTTGCGTCATGAATAAGAGGGACCATGCAGGTCACTGTATGCCCCTCAGGTCTGGCTGCTATGGCCCAGCAAATAACTTTCCCACCTCTGACTTTTTTCTTGGTTAAAAAAGATATCCTTATGATTGTGCCAATGGGAGTTCCCTAATTCTCACAAGATGAACTGTATAAGTTTTATCTTGGTTGTGAGATTCTGTCTCATCTTCTCTATCTTTGAGTACAACAGGTTTTTAGCCCTTCTGCAGCTGCACCTGTGTAAACTCCCACCCGCTCCCTATCAACATGGTGCGTTTTTCTCAGTATGTCCCAAGTCTTTCTACCTTGCTCCTAAAAGAGCCTATGGCAAATGAAAGGCAATTGAGATTTTCCAGAGCATTCGGTGGAAATTGCAAGGAGTGGGGAGTAGTGGTGCCTGCGGTGACATGCTGTGCACTCTGTTTCCAGTACTGCGTCTGCGTAGATGACTGCTCCTCTAGCACCTGCATGTGTGGCCAGCTCAGCATGCGCTGCTGGTATGATAAGGTGAGGAAGCACGTTTGCTGCACATGTGCCGATGTGCTCAGTTCTGTGAGAGTGAGTCTGTGAACATGGTTCCCGATCCTAAGGTGTCCTGGTGACTTTGGGACAGTGGAGGTGAGCTGCTTGGGGAAAACGAGTAGGAGGAGGTGAAAAGCTGAAAGTGAGGGGCTATTCCAAGCAGATGGTGGGACTAAGGTATAGCTTCCCAGAGTCCATGTCCTTTGCAACTATCCAGACAGTGGGTACAGTGACTGTTCTAGTATAGCCATAGGAGGAAACTTCTTTGTTGTGTTTGTTTGGTAAGGCCTGCTGTGTATGCCATACACAAGGGTTCAAAGAGATGGTTGGTACAAAGACTAGGCCTTGGGCTAGGCTAGATGGAGTTTCACTAGACACAGTGGCCTGAGGTGAGGGTCACAGGTTTATAAGTAAATGGCAGTGCCAGTGGAAGGAGACAATAAGACAGTAGGGCTTTGAGGCCCAGGATACAGCTCAAGGACAGAGTATATGGGGAGGGGAGGTGTATAGTCCTCAGTTTAGAGGTCATGGATGCTAGAATGTCCTGAGTGAAGAGAAAACAGACAGCAAAGGGCAGCTGCAGCATGTTCTTGGTTTAGAAGAGGAAAGTAGATAGGTCAGGGAGATTGGAGTGCTTGTCATCTGAATGAAACAGCACAAATACGAACTGTGATCAGTGCTTAGGGTAAGGATTGGGGCTGGCAGGTATCAGTTATCTTTAGAGTATGGTCCATGCTGGGACTAAGCTTAGGAACATTCTGATCAAAGTCCTAGTTGTGCAAAAGACTCCCTAAAGTCCCAGAAATGCACATGGTCCTAGTGTGTCACCCTGTAGGTATAATTGAGCTGAAGAAAAGGAGAGGGTATGTGGCTGGGTTCTCTAGGAGCAGCCAGAAAGTGCTAACTACTTGAGACAGGGCAGGGCAGGAAGGTTAGAACAGCATAGCCAGGCTGGAACTAGGGGGTGATTTTTTCCCAAGAGTCCTTCCAACCTGTGTTATACCCGGTGACATTTCTATTTAAACCACAGATGTGGAGCCTAATCCTGTTATTCCCCCAGCTGTTAAAGTCAGCCCATAAACCATTCTGTTTGTGTATATTTAAAGCCCAGACTGGGTACTTTTATAAAAAGTACCTTATTAAAGTTCATTCTAAAAGAACGTTGCTTGACATCTGCTGGCCCTTGTGGCCATCTGTTGACAGGATGGCCGACTCCTGCCTGAGTTTAACATGGCAGAACCACCCTTGATCTTCGAGTGCAATCATGCCTGCTCATGCTGGAGGAACTGCCGCAATCGTGTGGTACAAAATGGTCTCAGGTGAGGGATATAGATGCATTAGGTCACACTAGGCCAATAGCATGTATATTTGTGGGTGGAGCCAATGTCTGGGGAAAGTGGGTGCATGCATGTATCCATGCGTGTGTGAAACAACCAGCCAAGCTAGACTGGCTTAGATATGAATAGTGTTGTTTCATTTGGTTTTAGTGCTTGAGCCTTTTCTGTTCAGTGTTAGAGAAAGCCAGCAAACATTGAGACTGGTGGTGTTTAATGGTTTTTCTCAGACTGCTAGGTTTCTTTCTGATACTTGGTCTCCCCTGCTTATCCTGTACCATTACCTGTACTTCCTGTGTCACAACAAGAATCAAGTTTTAAGCATTGGTAGCTATGGTCTGTACATAGTTCACCAAAGACAGAGTGCACACACTTGTCTTCCTAGTCCCTGTTCACCATATTTCCAAATGGGCCAATAGGATGGGCATGATCAGAGGGTACCTTGAAAAGTGGGTAAATTCCTTACGCATAGTCTAGCTCAAGCCCGCTCAGCCTCTAGGAGCCCGCCTAACTGCTTGTTGCTGGCATATTCCCTATGTAATAGAATAGCAGCAGTCGGGGTTCTAAAGGAAGCACTTTTATGGGGGGAATACCTTAATCTTCACTGCTACTTCATAGACTAGGCCAGGTACAGTTGAGGAAAGCAAGGGCTGCTACACTTTGTGTTTTGGCATCTGCGTCCTGGGTTCTTCGCTTCCTGTGTGTGTTTGGTGTTCTGTCAGGTGATTGGAATTGCTTTCTGTCATCTGCAGATTTGTAAGATTTCTTTATTTGGAACCTGCATCATTTTTCTCTATTTGCTCATCTCACTCATTTCAGAATGGATACAAGCTGGTTTGCTGACCATCAGGTACATGTCCACCTCCCCTCTACCTGTTTTCCAGGGCAAGACTGCAGCTTTATCGGACACAGGACATGGGCTGGGGTGTGCGGTCCCTGCAGGATATACCGCTGGGCACCTTTGTCTGCGAGTAAGTGTGTCACCAGAGTCCCACAACTCTGTTGATAATTTTGTGGGGTTTTTTTTTTTGTTTGTTTTTCTCTTTTCTGGTATTCCTCATACATGTTTGTGCTCTAAGAAGCCCCTGCGAATATATGGTTTACTGTCATGCAGAAGTCAGGCAGTGGAGGGATTGATTGCACCAGTCGCTCAAGCAGCCCACAGACTGTAGTCAGCCTTTTGCTGTTAGCCCCAGAGTTGTACTCAAATTCTCTACCTCAGTTGTTTACTAAAGGTGTTAGCTTCAAGAATCCTGCTAAACCATCCTTGATCCTCACCTTGTACTGCAGACACATAGGGCCAGATCCAGATCCCAGCTTAGCACATAGAACGTTTTCAGACTGTCCCATGTCTGCATCCTTGCTTTCCTTGGCACTGTTCCTGGATTCCTTGGCACTGTTTCTTGTCTGAGGGCACAGAGGTGAGGTAGGTCTTGTCTTCCTTTTTCTCACTACAGATACGTAGGGGAGTTGATTTCGGACTCTGAAGCTGATGTTCGGGAAGAGGACTCTTATCTCTTTGATCTTGACAATAAGGTAATGTGTTGTGAACAGCCAAAGCATATGAGCAGATGATTGCAAAATGTAAAACTTGGACAGTTAGTTCTGGTAGATTCTGGAAAGTGGCTGGCCTAGGTAGCCAGCCCTGAAGTCACTCTGATGAGCACCCTGCTGGTAGTGGGTGTATGCTCATTGCAGATCTGTTAGATTTTATCACATAGTTCTTGGCTCATTTTGGTGTTCAAGGCATAGACACCTAACTTGGGAGATCTCTGTGCTATTGTAGCAAATCACCTACCTGGAATACCTCATTGTACACCCTAGTTCCCAGGCTGCTCCTCTGAGACCAAGCAATAGGGAGCAGCTCTTATAGTCACATGGGAACCAGCAGGGGATCAAAAATGCTGGTGATGGAGGTATCCTTTGTGTTTCCATTGACCCAGGGTATTAGCGTCCTGTACTAGGAGAGACTAGAGGGCCAAGCTCGGTCTTTCCAGCGGCTTCGGGGCCAGTGGAGAGGTGGTTAAGACCACCTCAACCCATCACTGTTTCTGAACTCAGAAATTGCTATTTTAAAACTTCCTAAAGCTGGGCATGGTGGTACACACTATTAATTCTAGCACTTGGAGACAGAGACAGGCAGAGCTCTGTGAGTTTGAGGCCAGCTGGAGTTATGTGGTGAGACCTTGTTTAAAATAATATTTGAGCCAGGCGGTGGTGGCCCATGCCTTTAATTCCAGCACTTGGGAGGAAGAGGCAGGCAGATCTGTGAGTTCGAGGCCAGCCTGGTCTACAGAGCAAGTTCCAGGGCAGGCTCCAAAGCTACACAGAGAAACCCTGGCCTAAAAACCCAAAACAAACAAATAAATTTTAAAAAGTAGTAAGTAGTAAGTAAATACATCCTAAAGCTCACAGTCTATGAATAGGTAAAGAAATAAAGGTTTTCTAATCTCTAATGTAGCCAGTCAATCATGGCAGCAATATTTTTCCCAGAGACTCTGACTCTTTAAGTTGCCTAAGAGGTTAGCATTTGTGAAGCCAGTTTTATGTTACAAACAGCTGTAGAGACTGCAAAGCTGACACAGAGTTAAGGATATTCCAGAGAACTTGGTTCAATTCCTAGCACCCATATGGCAACTCAAAACTGTAAGTCTGGTTCCAGCAGATCTGATACCCTCTTCTGGCCTCCATGGGCTCCAGGCACTCAGAGGATTCACAGAAGTGCATGTAGACAAAACACCCATACACATTGGCGGGTTGGGGGTGGGGAAACAAACAAAACCCCACCAAAACAAACAAATAAAAAAAACAAACAAACAAAAAAACAGGCGTGATGTTACATAGAGGTAGAAGCTATGAAACCAAAAGTTCATCTCTTCTCCTTGGCTTATCTTAGGCCAGCCTAGAATACATTTTAAAAACAAAACAAACCAAAAATCCTACAAACAAAAAACAAAGATATTTCTCAAGCTCAAGAATGTCAAAGCCCTTAGGTGTCTTTATATAAGCAGTGCACCAGTTCCTAAATTGAGGCAGGTTGTTGTTTTCCTGTGTGTGTGCTTGTGCATGCAGCCATGCGGGGCTGATTATGAGAGCTCCCTTGTTGCTAGTGTGGATGCAGGTCCTGGAGTGCATGCCATCCTTCCCTTCTTTCTTCATTGAGAGGTTTTTGTTTGTTTGTTCGTTTTAAGTAGTATGTTTATTAGTCTTTAAGAACCACCATGCTTGATTTATGCACTATGATCTTAATTTGCATTTTTATGATGGTTAATAATATTGAGTAACTTCTTTTGTAGCCTCTACTTATGTTTTTGTAAAACACAAATATTCCCAGAAATTGTTTTGCCTTCAAGTTTGGAGCCGCACAGACTGAGGTCAATGTGTTGAATTGGTTTCCCATATTGACACTTGTATTTCTTCACCTCCACTCAGCAGTGTGACTCATAAGTGTCCTCAGTGCCTCGGCTTCCTCCTGCTGAGTCTTAATTGCTGTAATTCATGCCTCTTACCTTGGGGAGCATTTCAAAACCAGCTGGGCAAATCTACAGACTCTTCTACTGGGACCTGATGAAGACTGCATTGAGGAGACAGCCGCTTTTGGCAGTTGTGGTCTTTACCATATTATTTGATACAACATAAAACATGGTAAAGATGTATAATTTTATAAGAAACTACCAGTTTTCCAAAGAGGTTTCAAAGGAACCCCTTTATAAAAAAATGGATTTTTATTTGTTTGTTTGTTTGTTTGTGTGTACCCATACGTACAGTTTGCATAACTCAGCTTTCTTCTTTTATCTTGTGGGTCTGGGTCTTGGAGTCAAACTCAGGCTATCAGACTTCACTCACTGAGTCATTTCACTGGCCCAACACTTTTTTTTTAATTTTTTATATTCACACACATGTTCTAAGTATATTTATGTTTTTATTTTTTTTAATTAAAAAAAAATTTTTTTTTGGAGATAGGTTTCACTATGTAGTCCTGGCTTGGAACATGTAATATAGACAAGGCTTGCCTCAAACATGTACTGACTGATCCTTCTGCCTCATCCTTCCTATGCTCAGATTACAGGTAATAATAACCATATTGCCTCCAGACACTATTTTAGGTATCTTTTGATCTATCTGTTCATTCATTCATTCATTCATTCATTCATTCATTCATTCATTCATTCATTCATTCTGCTTCTCTCTGTGTAGGCCAGGGTGATCTTGAACTTCTTCCTGCTTCAGCCTTCCAGGAGCTGGGATACCACACGTGAACCACCATGCTTGAGTTATGCACTATGATCTTAATTTGCATTTTCATGATGGTTGATAATATTGAGTAACTTCTTTTGTGTCTCTTAGACACCCTTATAGCTTCTGTGGATTTTCTGTTGCTCTTCTTCCTCCTCCCCCTCCTTCTATTGTTGTTGTTGTTTTGGCTTTTTTTGAATCAAGATTTCTCTGTGGAACAGCTTAGGCTGTCCTGGAACTCACAGAGATCCACTTGCCTTTTGCCTCCTGAGTGCTGGGATTAAAGGTGTGAGCCACCAAGCCTGTCACTGTTGCTGTTTTTAATACAATCTCACTTTATAGCCCTGGCTAGCCTAGAGCTTGCTGTGTAGACTGTAGGGGTTAGCCTCAGACTCACACAGATCTACTTCCCTGTGCCTCTTGAGTTCTGAAGTTAAAGGTGTACAAACCATGTCTGTTTTACTTTATTTTTTAGACCGGATCTTTTACTGAAATGTAGCTCACTGATTGCCTAGACTAGCTGGCCAGCATACCCCTGAGATCTTTTTCCAGGATTGCAGGTGTGTGCTGCCCCACACAGTTTTTTACCTGTGTCCTGACGTTCTGAACATAGTGCCTTGTATTTGCACAAGCTCTTTACCCACTGAGCCGTCTCCCTAATTCCTACCAGATGTATTTTTAAAACTAATTTTTGTTTTACTTTATGTTATGTGTATGATATATTTTGTCTGCATGTATGTATGTTCACCATGTATGTGCCTGGTGCCCACAGAGGCCAGAGAAGGAATCAGATCTCCTAAAACTGGAGTTACAGATGGTAGTCACCACTATAGTTACTGGGAATCAATATTAGATCCACTGGAAGAACAGCCAGTGCTATTGAACTGCCAAGTCATCTCTCCAACTGGTGTTGCTAATGTTCAGTCCATTCTGTCCTGAGGAATCTCTGTCTCCCCTAAGATCATGAAACTTTTCTTTCATGTGTTTCTATAGAAACTTTGTTTGGATCTGTACCTGCATTCAGTTCACCTTGGTGAGTGGTCTATGGTACGGGCTGGGATTCTATGAGGATTGTAGTCAGCCAGGTACTGCTGGCCAGGACACTATCCCTCACTCATATGCTGCTGTGTCTGAAATATGCTTTGTTCCTTATCTGATTTCTGACCCTTACACCAGTGCTGCCCTCTTGGTGGCAAAGTTTCACTTATGCAAGTGGTAGCACACTTCAGACTGTCCCTTCATGATTGTGTTAGTTCTGAGAGTCAGTCATGGTATCTGCATGATCAGCAGCCCTGCAGGCGTGGCTGGAGTTCCATGAATCTTGTCTACTCAGGAATGTGGCGCTGCAGCTCTACGAGTCCATTCCCACTAGGTCTGTAATTCCTCTCTCTGCAGAGCCTCACTGTTCAGTAAATAAATCTTATGCATGGTTGTTAAAATGGTATTGCTTTTCACTTCTCAACTGATTATGGATAGTTCTTGGAAATAGTTGGGTTTTTTGGTTGACCTTGATATATTCACCTTTTAATTTTGTACCTTTTATAGGTTATTGATTAGAAGTTATTGCATATACAATTAAGTGCCATATGAATAAAGGTAATTTCATTCACCCTTTCCAGGATGTGTAATTTTTGCCTCTTGTTTCTTGAGTACACTCTTAGAGGGGAAACATTTACCTTCCCCACCAGGGGGTATTAGTACAGAAGTCTTGTGAGTACTCACATACTATTAGGAATTCTTAGGAGGGTCATCCCTGTCATTCCTTGGCTGTAGGATGAGGCCAGTGTCCAGGGCTTTTTTTCAGCCCCTGGAAACAGATAAAGTACCAGCCTTTCCCCTGTTCTTTCATCACTTCCTCTGTTGTCTCCCTTACTGCTACTAGTGTGTGGCCATCCTTACCAAGTTCCGACATTGCATTATCTGTATCTTAATTAATAATGCGTCAGTGATTCTTTTTGTCTATTCAGAGGACATAAAAGCTGTTAAGTTTACTAAGACCTTCTATTTGCTATACCTGCTCAGATCAAACCCCACAATGTCTCAGCACCGTATTGGTGACCACACTTACTGTCCCCAGACCAGAACCTATCCACATGCATCTTCTTGCTTCATTCAGACCCCTGGGCACACGATTCCTGATAACCCTTCAAGTGCACTGTGTTCTTTGATCATGCTGAGGTCTGTGTGTTTGAGCAGGAGAAATGGTTTTGATGAGGCCCATTCAAAGGAGGTATGTGGTCCCACACTATCCTTGTTCTGGAAAAGACAGGCATTAATAGCACTGGCATGAAATTGGTATGCTGGAGCCAAAGTTAGGTATAGACAATTGCTTGCTCCAAGGGCAGAGTTGAAAGCATAAGCGCAGCCCCTCATCTCTGGGTCCTATAGCCTGAGCTGGTGGCCTTGGTGAGTTTCTGACCTGGGTTCAGTGACCAAACATGCTTCAATGTCCTCATCCTTCAGTATTTTGCAGTAAATAATCCAGGCATGGGTAGTGCAGGACAACGCCTCTGAGAAACCCAACAGTGGCACATTCAAGTCTCTCCAACTTGGGGACAGCTTCTGGGGTTCTGGGCTGGTAAGTGTACCCTTGTTGGTTGCAGCGTTCTCTGGCGTATACTAAGGCTCATTCTTTGAGCAACAACAATGAGGGGTGACCACAACTTCCCTAGGAGTGTTTGGTACAAAGTTAGAAGCTTTCCCAGATGGAAGTCATATCTAGGCTTGTAATTCTGGACAGAAATATCTTTAGATGAGAAAGTAGCTTCTGGAGTCCTGCCTAGGGCCACAGGCTCACAGCCAGCCTTTCTGGCTCCTTGAGACACTGACCAGGTCCATGTGGGAAATACCCTCCCTTCTTGGCTTCTGTGGATGGTTTTGCTCTTCAAGGTGTTTCAAAACCCTAGTGGAAAAAAAAAATGATTCCTTGCAGCAGGTAATGGGATAACCAGGAACTACTGAAGCCCCTGGTGGGCCTGTGATGTGGGATGTCCTTCTGTATATTTCTGCCATAGGCCAAAGCAGCTTTATTCATAAACCAATAAAAGCAATACATATATAGAAGGACATCCCATATCTGGCCTGTTACAACATGGCTACTTGGAAATACCCAGGCTTCTCTTGTTACTGAGCAAGCAGATCCTCCCACTCCCACCCAGGTCCACTCTATTATTCATTCTCTCCTAGTTTGTGTTGTAGGAATTCTGCGCACCTGTCTCACCTGCCTGCCACCTACATCTTCTCACCTGTGGTATTGCCTTTCCTCACACAGGTATTCCTGGATTTAATTTTCTCTGCTGCCCTTTTCCTAATTTTAAAGAAGTCTTTCATCTAGATGATAAAAGAAAGGGCAGACAAGGAAAAAGAGCATTTGTTTGGCTGCCATTTCTTGGGATATTTTGTTTCAAGGCAGCCTCGTTTTTGATGTGTGCTATGGGAATGTTCTGACCTGCAGAAGAGTGAAGATGACCAGAAGGAGAAGCCCATGCTGTCACCAGAGTCAGCATTTCCATGCTTAATTTCCTTTGGTTTTTTTTTCCCATACAACGTTAATATAAAAAAAGAATCTTACTCCATTCCACCAGTGTGTGTCTTTGTGTGGGGCCATGTTCATGAACAATCGAGGCATTGTCATCACACCCATCTACATAGAAGATGGCTGTTAGTTGGTGCCAGCTTTCTCCCACATTTCCCCTGCTCACCTAAGTACTTTGCACTGAGTAGCTTCCCAGAGCTAGTCAGGACTGTGCTCACACCTGCTGCATCCAAGGAGCGCAGCATTCCCAGGGCCTCCCATCTCTTCTACTGAAAACACCAGTCATTGCTCTGCAGCAGTCCTGCCAGTCTGGACATGTCTGTCCCCAGATGTTCCTACACTTGTCTAATGAGGCCCAGTAACACTCATGCTGCCGGCACCATATTCCTTCTACCACAATGAAAATTGTGGTGTCTGTGAATCTTGGCTATTCCCCCTTTACCTGACATCTCTGCACCACTGGCAACTAATGACATGCTATTCACATTCATTCAAGGAATTTGTTTGTTTGGTATTTAGTGTTCTGTCTGCATGTATGCCTGCAACCCAGAAGAGGGTCCCAGATCTTATTACAGATGGTTGTGAGCCACAGGTAGTTGCTGGAAATTGAACTTAGGACCTCTGGAAGAGCAGACAGTGCTTTTAACTGCTGAGCCATCTCTCCACCCTGTTTAAGGAAATTTTTTATTTTGGGTGTTTGTGTGTGTATGCATGCACATGTGCATATGTGGGGAAACCAAATGTTGGCATCAGGTGTCTTGTTGCTTTCTACCTTATTTCTTGATAGGGCTAAACTGGGGTTATTGGCACAATGGCACATCACCTTGCTTTTACATGGCTGTTGGGGATCTAAACTCAGATTCTTGGTGTGGCTGATACTTCGCTGACAGAGCCATCTCCACAACCAAGATTTATTTTTTTTTTTTTAAGGGAAAACAGATATTTCCCCATCTATCTCTAGCCATCTGCTCTTCCTTGAGAGAAGGCAGAGACTCTGTCTTGACCATGTGCCTGCCTTTTTTTAGAATGACACAAAGGTGAAAATTGCCAGGTGTGAAGGAAATTTGTTTCTTTTTTTCCCCCTTTGTGTGTTTTGAGATATAGTGTAGTTATCTTGAACTTGTTAGGTTAGGTTGGTCTTGAACTTGTTGCCATCTTCCTTCCTCTACCTTCCAAGTGCTGGGATTACTGGTTTGTACCATCACCCTTTTGTTTTGAATATTGATATAAATCATGGTCGCTCTCTCTCTCTCTCTCTCTCTCTCTCTCTCTCTCTCTCTCTCTCTCTCTCTCTGTGTGTGTGTGTGTATGTGTGTACACTTGGAATATTTTCATCAGTCCAGCTTCTTTTTAATGTTTTAATGTGTATACTGTTCTTGTTTTGGGTCCTACAGACTTCTTACCTGTCTTGATGTTTTCTGGCACTATTAGCCTTCCTATGTCTAACCTAGCCTCACACTTAAAATCTCATTTTTCTAATGAGACTCCTGTTTATGAGACTAGATTTTAGAGAAGAAAATCTGCAAAGGTGTTCATTTTATTCTTTTTTCTAAAAATTATTTATATGTGTGGGTGTTTTGCCTGAGTGTATTGTATTTCTGTGCACTGTGTGTATGTGCCTGGTACCTTCAGAGATCAGAAGAGGGTACCAGATCCCTAGGGAGTGGAGTTGCTATCAGTTGTGAACTGCTTCATGGGAACTGGGAATCAACCCAGGTCCCTTAGAAGAGCATCTAGTACTCATAACCACTGGGCAAATATCTCTAGTCTCTTTTGTGCCCCCCGACTTTTGAAACAAGTTCTCGCTCTGTAATCTTGTCTGGCCTAGAACTCATAGATCCTTCTCTGCCTTCAAAGGGCACCACACCCAGCCAAGATGCTGAAACTTGTGTTCAACTGTGGAGTCATAGCTGGAGTCACCAGTGTGATACATGGCCATTAGGTAGTTTGCTTCTCTGCTCAGGTTGAGCGCTGCCCTGTCCTTACCTGTAGACAGAATCTTGGTTCTTGAAAGTTTGTTTCAGAATAGCCTTGCCAATGTTAGGGCCCATACATGCTGGGGGCATGTCCTGCTCTCTGCAGTTGTTTGGTTCTTAGGATATATTCTACTGAAGACTTGAAGTATTGTAATTAATTGTCTTTCTCTTCAGTTGTATTACCAGTTTGATATGCAGTTATGTTAATGTTTTAGTTCAGATTTGGAAATTTAAGGATTTGTGTTTTTATCAGGCATGGCAACACATGTTTCTGTACCATCTCAGCACTTGTGCTGAAGGCAGTCTGGGCTCACATAGTAAAATCAAAACCTGTGATGTTCATGATGCGTGTTGTGGTCAGAGGACAACTGCAAGGTTTGGTGACAGTGCCTTTTACCTTAAGCATCATAACTCCCAAAAATAAAATGACTGGTTTTTGTTTGTTTGTTTGTACTGGGGTGCTGAAAGATTGGACTCAGGATTTCATACATGCTATCCAAGCATTTTATCAGACTTTTCATTATGCAAGAGACTTGTGCGTTCTAAAAGTAGAAACTATATTAAAATCTTGCTCAGAAAAGCTGTGCTTCTTTGCATTTTCTGTGTTCTGTTACCGGATATTGGATTTTTCTCTGGCTGCTGTCACAAACACTGACACCCACTTACCCTGTTCCTCACAGCTCTGATGCTGGTGAAGGCCATCTCTTGGTTCATAGCCAGTGCCTTCACACTGTGTCCCTGTGAGGCAGGAACTCTTGGGAGTCTCTCTTGTGAGTGCACTCATTGCACTCCTAGAACTCTTGGCCCTCCTTTGTGGGCTGAGGGTTTCAAATAAGGGCCTTTAAAGGTGAATGGGCTCTTGAGTCATGGTACTGTCCCTGACAGGAGACTGTTGTTTGTAAAAATGAAGGTACTTATTTCTTTTGTGACTATGCAGAGAGTGGCATAGTTTCTCTACCCTGCCTTCCTCACTTGCCAGGATAGTACAGAAGTCATCAGCATGTAGAGTCTCTCTTAGTTTTTTGAGGACATTGAGGCTGATTTCATCTTTGCTACTTTTGCTGTTGCTCTCCTGTTCAGTGGTTTACTACCTGGGGTCTTGTTCCTTTCTGTAGAGGAGGGTTAAATAGTCAGTAGATCCTCAGTAGAATCCCACTTGATTCTTTCATTATTTCCTTTTCTTTGCCCAGATTTTGCCCTTCTCTGTAGTGATTGCAATCTGAAATTCTGCTGTTTTGTGCTGTATAGAACATGAGCAGTTCCTGTAATGCTTGTCCCTATGTAACATTACATACATCCCTGGTTTGTCTCAGGTTAGACTTAGCTGACTTTTCAATCTTGTTTGTTTGTTTGTTTAGAGACAGGATCTTACTATGTAGCTCTGGTTGTACCGGAACTCACTATTTAGACCAGGCTGGCCTCAAATTCAACAGTCCCCCTCTGCTTCCTGGGATTAGAGGTGTGTGCCACCATGTCTGGCTCATTTGTATTATTTTGGGGGGCGGGTTTTTCTGTGTAGCCCTGGCTGTGCTGGAACTCTGTGGGTTGGGCTTGAACTCAGAGATCTGCTTGCCTCTGCCTCCTGACTATTGGAGTCAAAGACATGTGCCACCACCGTCTGGTGCTCATTTGTATTCTTTGTTTTGTTTGTTTGTTTTTCTGAGACAAGGTTTCTCTGTAGCTTTGGTGCCTATCCTGGAACTAGCTCTTGTAGACCAGGCTGGACTCGAACTCACAGAGATCCACCTGCCTCTGCCTCCCGAGTGCTGGGATTAAAGGCGTGCGCCACCACCGTCCGGCTCATTTATATTCTTAATGTTAACTTTTTTTATCACCTCCTTCTTCCTCCCCGCCCAACACACACACACACTCTGGACTTGTTGTTTTCTGACTTTTTTTTTTTTTTAAGCCCAACTTCAGATTCGAGCTCTGTTCTGGTCACTGTCCAACTGTCAGTCAGCTCAAATGTCTTCTTTGTATGGTTAGGTCAGCCAGAGGCTTTAGTGTGTAGCCTGGCATCCACTCCAGAAGCCTGTGTGATGCCCTCAGAGCTGTTTCCCTTCAGAGGGCAGGCGTATCTGTAGCTTCCTTGGCTATCACCACACAAGTAGAGTCTCATGAATCTGTTAGATTAGTGTTTTTATGGCAGATGCAGGGTATAGGTTGCTCTGTCTTTGATCTGGGTCACTGTTGCCAAATTCTCTCATAGTGTCTGTTCTTAAGGGATATTACTGGAGTACATTCATCCATATCCATATCCACCATTCTATCTTCCGCAGGTCTTGAAGTTACAAAATGAAGGTTTTCAGATACTCATCTCAGATCCAGACTTTCCCATTATTGGTTTGTGTTTGACCTTTGCCTGAACTCTGAGTGTGTTTACAGGGTGTGCCCAGATGTCTGTAGCAGGCTCTTGTTTGGGCCTTATACTTCACAGAGTTATTCCAGCATATCTGGCTTTCCTCTCTAACTCTCCCTCTTACATACTGTGGCCATGTAACTGTCATACCCAAGCACCACAGCTTGGGATGGCCTGTAGCAACAAGCTCTGTATGTGCAGTGTGGCCAGCCCCCGACATGTCTGAAGTCCTCAAAATGCTCGTTTCATCCTGGGCAGCTCCTTGGAGTCATGGAGTACAGTTTTCAGGTCTTTTCTGCATGTTAGATCTGCCCTCCTCAGCAAAGGTCTCCTTTGCCATGAAATAGTCACCATACCACAGCAGTTTCTCTCACACAGGAACTCTGTGAGACAACTGTTTAAATGGCTCAAGAGTCAGTATAACCCTCTCAGCTAATCGTGATCCTATAGTTCCTGTCTGCTGGGAAGCAACCACAGAATATGGGCAGAGTTGTAGGACAGGGACACATAGAAACCTGTACTCTTCTGAGTCCTAGGTTAACATGGTGCTCCTACCTCTGGAGCAGGATTTAGTGTAGCATAGCTTGTGGCTACCTTCAGGCTGTGACAGGGTCTGCTTTGCTGAGCTGAGTTGTCACTGAGCCACAGAAGGAAGTTCTTCAATCCTGGTAGAGCCACTGTTCAGGTCCAGGTTTTCAAGCCTACAGTGCTGGTTTCTAGGGTAAGGACATGTTCTTGATTGATTGCTGGCTGAAGCCTATCATGGGCCTTTTCACTTTTTTACCCCAAAGGATGGAGAGGTATATTGCATTGATGCTCGGTTCTATGGGAATGTCAGCCGGTTCATAAACCACCACTGCGAGCCCAACCTTGTGCCTGTGCGCGTGTTCATGTCACACCAGGACCTGCGCTTTCCCAGGATCGCTTTCTTCAGTACCCGCCTGATCCAGGCTGGGGAGCAGCTGGGGTACGTACAGCATGACCCTGATGAGGCGGGTGTGGTGCTGCCTTCCTAGCCATGCATGGACTTTCAACATGTAGGGTTCTGGGCCTAGATGGGATGGCTCAGGGGCACTTGGGATATTCCACCTGCCACTTGTGTCCAACACACAGAAATGCTGAGTTCTACTTCCCTAGGTTCGACTATGGGGAACGCTTTTGGGATGTCAAGGGCAAGCTTTTCAGCTGTCGGTGTGGTTCTCCCAAGTGTCGGCACTCCAGCGCAGCCCTGGCCCAGCGGCAAGCCAGTGCAGCCCAGGAGGCTCAGGAGAATGGCCTTCCGGATACCAGCTCTGCAGCTGCTGCTGACCCCCTATGAATTGCCAGTGGGGCCAGTGGGACCTTCAGAATCATATTTTGGTGACTGCAATGTAGAGAGGAAAATCTGCACAAGATTTCCAAGAGGAGCTGGAGGTGTGGACACCTACCAGGAATGTTCTGGGCCTGAGGCATTTCAGCTGGCCCAGTGCTCAGACCAGAGCACTCCTCTGGTCCTGCACCTCAGAGACCTGACTCCTTGTTGCATAACTTGTGAGTTACTGGTGGTGGCTCTGTCGCTGCAGTGCTTCCCGTTTCTCCTTCCGGTCTCTGAGGTCCTTGCTCCACTGCCAGGTTTGTTTGTATACTGTCTGGTCAGGCTCCTATAAGGCACTCACCAAGGCCACCGTCACCTACAAGCTGCTCCGTTAGACCTGCTGCCCACAGCCTGTGTTGCTGGCACCAGCTCCCCAGGTGCCACCAGAGGACACTAGCTCCCGTACAGCCTTGGAGAGGTTGGCTGACCCACCACTCACTCTGATGAAATGTGGGTTTGCTTTTCAAAGAAATCCTATATCTAGCCCTATATATCAAGCCTCTTAATGGTGTTTCTTTGCGAGGAAGCAGGTTGGTGGTTGCAGGCAGACCCTGCACTGGCCCCAGCCAGTTCCGTTGATGCAGGCACCTTTTGTTGATTTCTAAGCCACATGCTATCATGATGGATAAACTCGTTTGTTTTTCTACCATTACCGAACATTAGGACAAACAAAGAATAAAAACACAAAACACAGACAACGGTGCTGAATCTGGTGTGGTTTCTACTCACCACGGGAAAATAAACTATCAACTGTAAAAAGAGAACAAAATGATTTTAGAATAAAGTGCAGGAAAAACTTTTTTAAAATGTTAGTCTTGTAGTTGAATAAATTTGCCGTCACCTTTTGTGTGATGGCCTGGCAGGTCATGTACTTTTTTTTGGCATATACCTTTCTAAATACTGTAATTAGTGCAGCGACAGTGGGTTTTTTTTTGTGTGTGACTCTTCTAAAACATTCATAATGCAGTCATGTTTATTTTTTTCTGTTAAAATGTTTTTGACAGTTTTAAGAGCAGTCTTTTGGCTCAGACCATTTCTTGTTCTGTTTTCAATGAAATCAATAAAAAAGTACTTTAAATGGAGTTTTCCTTATGACACATTCTTTCTCCTGGTCTCTGCAAATCCTTAGCCTTTCCATTTTGGGTGCTATACTCAGGAGTTCCATGGGTGTCTGGAAGTCTGCCAGACCCACTGCC
Source organism: Ondatra zibethicus (assembly GCA_004026605.1). Lineage (NCBI taxonomy): Eukaryota > Metazoa > Chordata > Mammalia > Rodentia > Cricetidae > Ondatra > Ondatra zibethicus. The sequence continues at coordinate 47,269 of PVIU01005960.1, forward strand.
ACACGAAGGCTGTAGAGCTACATGTGTCCATCTTTGTCAATGTGTTTGATGTCTGGTGTTCCAAGTTTGAAAGCCATTCTGAAGGCTGTTGGAGCAGGTGAGTCCTCATATGTGACAGTCTTCACTGGGACACAGCAAGGGTGGAGGCGGCAAAGCTGGAGCTCTTTCCTCCCTGCTGACAAGTGATGCCTGTATCCTTCCCTAGGGACCCTCGACTCACCAGTGCCTCTTTGTGCTCCATGGAAGTCTGGTATTGTTCACTACAGGAGAGCTTGTAAACTCAATGAAAAATTGATCAAAGGCTCTGCCTTTCAGTGCATGGAGTTTGTTCAGCCAGGCCTTTTTTAAAAGGAAGATAACTGTCTCACTTTATAAATGATAAAGTAGGGTACCTGGACCCACATGCTGTTCAGCCTGTGGCCCTTGCATCATTACTGGCAACAGCTATGGAATGGCTGTGGGCAGATGGGATACTGGCAGACCCGAGGAAAGGCCAGCTTTACTTCTCCCAGAGGAGCTTGGGAGTCTCTTAACTGCCCTGAGGAGGAGTTGGCTGTGCAGAAGTTCCCAGCAGCTCCCTTCCTTAGTCTCCCTTGCCTGTTTCTGTACAAATACTACACCTACATAACACATCTCTCTCAGGGCAGAGGTGCCCATTTTGGTAAAATCAAATTTGTGTGGTGTGGGGTATGTTGTGTGCTTCATGCAGCATTCACACAGTACCTAAACTTCTGTTGATGAACGTGGGCCTATTTCCAAGGTCCCACTAATAAAAAACTATGCTGGAAAGAATCCTGTACCTTGTCTTTTTTACTAGTCATGTTACTGGGTAAGGGTATCTTAGTTAAGTTTCTGTTGCTGTGAAGAGACACTATGACCATGACAGCTCTTATAAGGGAAAACATTTAACTGGGGCTGGCTTACAGGTTCAGAGGTTTAGTGCATTATTGTCATTTGGAGAAACATGGCAACATGCAAACAAAATGCTAGAGAAGTAGCCAAGGGTTCTACATTTGGATTGGCAAACAGCAAGAAGAGGGAGTGGCACTGGGCCTGGTGTAAGCATTTGAAACTCAGAACCTACCCCACAGTGACAAACTTCCTCTAACAAGGCCACACCTACTCCATAAGGCCACAAATCCTAATTCAATGCCACTTCCTATGAGCCTATGGGGACTATTATCATTCAAACCATCCCAAGGGAATAAGGAGATACATGTTGTGCTGTGCTAGGAAATGAATATACATAAAGCAAGACCTGTCGCAGGGTTTAAGGACTGAACATATCCTGCAAAGTTTAGTCAAAGGCTTGATCAGCACCAAAGATCTCTTGTCTGGAAAGCCCCTACTAACTGATCAGAATGCATCTGTGGTTTAGAATTTCTGCCTAGCTGGTGGGGTACTTCCACATACCCTTACTGTATAACTCCCTCCCTACATTGCCTTCACAGCTCAAGATTGACCTCATATGAATTTGAATTGTAATTCTGTATTTCCCAGTAAATGCCAATGATTTTTTTGCATAGAGTTCCTTATCTATCAGCTAACTGTAACTTTGGAATCTATTACCAAACTGCCTGAAAATGGATTGGGTACACATCATCCTTATTTCATTGTCTATAGGGAAATACTGTAGTATGTTGTTCTGCATTTATTTGATTATTGGTAACATCAATGTTTGTTGTAGGTTGATGTCCCCTTATTGTGAACTGCCTCTGTACAGTATTTCACTGTGCTGTGTCTCACTGATTTTTTACAAACCTTATATATGCTGCAGTTTTATATCCATCTGAATTTAAGTGTTCATGTCACGAAGTATGTCTATGACATCATTCTGATTGTATAGTCTATTTAGAAATACTCCAGGGCCAGTCATAGTGGTACACATCTTTAATCCCAGCACCTGGGAGGTAGAGGCAGGAGGATCTCTGTAAATTTGAGACCAGCTTGGTATTCATAGCAAGTTCCAGGTCATCAAGGGCTACATAGTGCTACCGTGTCAAAGAAGAAGAAGAGGACACAGACTGGACCCAGGGCCTTTCCCTAGGCAAGTGCTCTATTACTTTCTCTCTTTTTATTTTGAGGTCTCACTAAGTTGTTTCAACTGGCCTTTAATTCTTTTTTGTTTTTTTTGTTTGTTTGTTTTTTTTTTTAGTCCAAACAGTCTCTTCACTAGGGTGATAGGCTTGCTCCTCTGTGTCTGGCTTCTACCTACGTTATCATAAAAGATGTTCTCCAGCAGCAGTTGTTTTACCATATTTTTAAAGTTTGCTCTTGGCTACAAGTGGAGTTCAGCATATGCTATGTGCTAACTAAATTGACAAGGTTCTGCCAAGGCATGATGTATAGGTTTAAACCATAAGTCTTATCATTCCAGCTACACATATTCAAGCCACATGTTTTTGCCAGATGGTCTGTCATATCCTTCACAGGGTAAATACCTTGTCTCCTAGGCGGCTGCAGATTGTCTCTAGTGTTGGCTTCTGTCAGAAGTTGTTTTGTCTTAGATTTCATGAAAGTCAGCCGTGCAGGTGAGCTTTCTTTGTGTCTGGGTTTTCTGCTCTTGTAGAGCACAACTGTATCAATCTTTTTTTTATCCTCCCCCTCCCCCTCTCCCAGGAGATTATAGTTACTCACTTTCACGTGCATGTGTGTTTAAGCCTTTCCTGGTTTCAGCTGCCGTCGTAAAGTGGCACTGCACTTTCTTGCCCAGGTGTATGTGCTTTTGTTTTTCTGGGATGACTATTGGAAGTAGTATGGCTAATCATGTAGTGTGTCAGCTTTATGTGCTGCTATGGCTACACCATCACATGTGCATGCTAGTCATGAGCACTTGATTAGCATGCCCATGCTAAGGCCCAAACACATACCACAGAGCTTCAGCCCCAGATCTACAAAAGAGCATTTGCCTGTGGAAGAATTACGCTGACCCTTGTAGAACTCCAAGTGACCAATGCTTTTTCTCAAACTATATTTTTCTATACCTTATTGTCTTTCTATATACAAATATTATAATCTTATTATAATTTTACATAACAAAATCACACATAGCTGTCAACCTCTGTCCCTCAGAAAACAAAAACAATACCAATACTCGGGAGGCAGAGGCAGGGTGGATCTCTCTGAGTTGGAGGACAGCCTGGTCTACAAAAAGAGTTCCAGGGTAGCTGGGACTATACAGAGAAACCCTGTCTTGAAAAACAAAGCACTTAAAAGATTTTGTTGACCTTTAAATCAACTTTAGTATAATCTCATTCACATGTTATAAAAGATTAAGTATCTCTGGCCCTGGGCAAACTGGTCTTGCCTCTCGATAGACACTATAGCAAAAGAACTGGTCCTACCCCTCAACACAGGTGAGGGTGAACCAACCCTGAGATCATGGACTGACCAGTTCAGCTATCTATCACCTATGTCCACAGCTGGGCCTTGGGTTGACCTACCTTAACATCTACCCTATCTAGGACCTGCTGGAGCTTGCAAAGGGACTGGTCCTGTGGTACAATGACCACAGGATCTCCAAGACTCAGGGCAGCTACAGGATATAGCAGAGGAGTTCCTGTGAGGATTCAGTAATGATGGTGTACCAGAAGCCAGAGCCCTTGAACCAGACCAGTGACTCATTGCAATGAACATTTCCTAGTAAAGCTGGTAAGACAAAAGGATATACTAATTATATGACACTCTCAGACTGCCCCCCCCATGCCATTAGGACAGATGAAGAGGTGTTGGAGAGGTGGGGAATAAAGAGAAGCAAAGAGTTTTTTGTTATTTTTTTTTTTGTTCTTGTTTTTGTTGTTTTGCTCACTTGGCTTTGTTTTCTTTTGGAGAAGGCACTGCAGGAGTAAGGGGAGGATGTGAAGGGACCAGGAGTTGAGCAGAAATAGTTGGTTCTTGGCTGCTTAGCCCCGAAATAATCACACACAAACTATATTTTTTTTTTAAAATCACTGCTTGGCCCATTAGCTCTAGCTTCTTATTGGCTAGCTATTAACATCTTAATTTAACCCATCTTCATTAATCTGTGTATCACCACGTGGCAGTGGCTTAGCGGCAAAGTTCCAGCGACTGTCTCTGGTGGGGCTTCATGGCTTCTCCCCAATCCTGCCTCCTTTCTCCCAGCATTCAGTTTAGTTTTCCCTGCCTAGCTAAGTTCTGCCCTCCTATAGGTCCAAAGCAGTTTCTTAATTCATTAGTGCTAATCATAGCATACAGAGAGAAATCCCACATCACAGATTTGGATTGCATGATGTGAAACTCCCAGAAAATCATTAAAGTTGAATTAAAAAGTATATTAAGTATCTGGTAAATTTTGACCACTACATAGACATTATATCTCTTTGGAAGTTTTATTATATTTTTACATTTTACACTTAGGCGTATAGTCCATCAAGTGAATTTTTGTAGAAAGTATAAGGCATGTGTCTAGATGGACTTTTCTCCCCCCTCCATTTAGAAATATAAAGAAGCCTCTATTCATCTGAGATAGAGCACTGCAGACCAAAGGGAAGGGTCAATTGAAATCCAGCTTGAGGAACCACTGAATGAAAAGCAGATTGTTCCTTTGGGCATGGGGTTTGATAGGAGAGTTATTAATGTCACAAAAAGACAGTAAGGCAGGGACTCTGAAGAGAGTAGGTGCATGAGGCATAGCAGGGGTCCTCTCTTAGAGGTTTCAAAGAGTGGAGGAATGTTTCATGATACAGTGATGAGTAGCCCATCGTATGTGCTCACAGTCAGGTTGTCTCTGATTCCTGTTGGCAGGGGAGGGACAGATTTAAAATATTTTAAAAATTCATTTATGGCTTTGTTTTTGACCCATGTGTCAGATATCTGGGATTTTTTTTATTCTATATAGTTATTATTTTATGTGTGTATCTGTGTACAACATGCCAGTGGAAATCACAGTGTGGGGTCATAGTCACCCGAACAATGCTCCATAAGCCAGTCAAAAGAGACAAATTAATAGTGAAAACCATAAGAATGATTTGTTAATGTGGTCATGTTGGGAGATGGGACAATGAGAGCCAGTAACCACTCCCAGAGTCCACCTTTGGAGTCCCGACATGAGGTAAGTTTTAAATAGAAAGCAAGAGATACGCAAAAGTAAGCCTTCTGACCAAGGGTCCTGCCCATCACTCCACGTCTCTGCTGCAAGGTCAGTTGACAAGTTCCTCTGCTGCCTGCTCCCAGCGTTCTCTAGTTGTCTCTTCCTCCAGAAAGAAGAGGTTGCTGGGGGAATTCTGTCTTGAGGGCTACTGTTTTGGTAGTCCAGTCACAAAAGTGAGATACAAATACCTTTTTAGAATATGTTCATTCCTGAAAGTTAGATTCTATGAGAGGACAGCTTCTGGGTGTTGGCTCTCTCCTTATGTGATGTATGTGTAGATTCAACTCAGGTGGTCCTTCTGGGTGGCAAATGCCTTTACCCATTGAGCCATCTTTCCAGCCTAGCAGTGTGGCTCTGTATGTGTGTGTGCGTGCTCTCCAAAGACTTGGGAATTTTTCAGGTGCTTTTGTGTGTTCAAAAATATGTAAGGGGCCAAAGAGATGCTCCTCAAGTAAAAACACTTGCCACTGCACCTGACAACCTGCGTTCAATCCCTAGAACCTAGAGAGACACACTACAAAAATTGTCGTCTGATCTCCACATAAACACTGTGGCGTGTTCTGCCTGTACCCACATACATCATATTCATACAATAATAGTATTTTAAGTGTTTCTATTTTTCTCTGTGTACTCATTCTTAAAATTGTTTCATGACTGTAGACTTCCTGGTGGACAGTTTTTCTTTTCCTTCCTTTTAGTACTTTGAATGTTTGTTTTTTTCTTTTTCTCCTGGCAGGGACTCATATAACCCAGACTGGACTTGAACTCACTGTGGAGAAAAGGATGACTTTGAACTTCTGGTTTTCCTACCTCTATCCCAGCAATGGGATTAGAGGTGTGCCCCATCAGTGGTGGGGTTGAACCCAGGACTTTATGCATGCTAAGCAAGCTCTGCCCACTGAGCTGACTCCCAGCCCTTCTTTTTAGCACATTGAAAATGTCCTGATGCTTTCTGGTGTGCCTTGTTTCTGATTAGAAACCAGTGCATTGTCTTCAATGTTCTGCTTTCTCTTCAACACTGAAGAGCTTGGTGTTCACAGACAGGTTTTGGGGGCTGGAGAAATGGCTTAGCAATTAAGAGAACTTGTTGCTCTTGTAGAGGAGCTGAATTCAGTCCTAAGCTAGGTCAGTCCCCAACACCTACAACTATCTGTTACTCCAGTTGCAGGGGATCTGACATCCTCCTGACCTTCATGGGCAGCAGGTGTGCATGTGGTACACATTCTGCACAGGCAAGATACTCATTCAAGGAAACAAAATTTAAAATTAAAAGAAATTTTCTTCTCTAGACATTCTCCTTGGTTCTTTGTGAAGGGAGTGTTCTTTTGGATTTCTTTAAATGTGAATCAAATGTACACATGAGCTGTCTATTAAATTTCTATTTTTATTATTGTTATGTCTTTATATAATGGTTGGTCATGTGTGTGGCACAGATTGTGTATGGAGGTCTGTAGTAATGAGGCGTGGCCTGCGTTCCTGATGCCTGGCTAGCTTACCCCCCGAAATAATTACCCAGAAACTGTATTCATTTAAACACTGCCTGGCCCATTAGTTCTAATATCCTATTGGCTAACTCTTACATATTGATTCAACACATTTCTAATAATCTGTATGTCACCACAAGGTTGTGGCTTACTGGGAAAGATTCCTAACCAGCGTCTGTCTTGGGCAGAACCATGACAGCGGCCCTCTCTCTGTCTCTCTCTGCTTCCCAGCATTTTGTTCTCTTTTCCCCACCTATCTAAGTCCTGCCCTATCAAAAGGCCAAGGCAGTCTCTTTATTTAACCAATGAAAGCAACAGAAATACAGAAGGAGCTCCTACAACATTTCCCCTTTTTCTGTTTAAACAAAAAAGAAAGGCTTTCATTTTAACATAGTAAAATTACATATAACAAAACAGTTATCAAGCAAGAATTAAACAGTTACATTATTTATATCTATTTTATCTTTTAGAATAACAAAAGAAATCTATAACTATATAAAGCTGCAAAACAGTCCCACACCAGTTTGGATTAAAAGGGGTTATTTATTGGAGGGGAAAAACTTACAGAACACAGTCCTACACCACAATCCTCTCGTAGCAAACAGGAAACAGAGAGTCTAGCAGTTGGAACGGGAGCCGGAAGCAAGAGAGAGCCAGAGGGCTGCCGCCACTTTTTAAAATGTAATAGACCACGCCCCAGTAGGCTGTTATCTTAAAGGCTATTGGCTGAAGGAGCAGAAAGAGCTCACACAGCACCTCCCCCTTTTGTTTAAGTAAGAGAGTTCTAAACCTACTACAAAATTTTATACAATAAAAACAAATACCCTATTCTAACTAGCTTAAGTCTTGTATAATAAATAACTTGGCCAAGTCATGAGAAGAAAGTAACTACATTTATCTAGTCTTCAACCCCATCGAAGATCTGAGAAGGGAAATAACATTACGTGAGTAATTAGGAAGTGCCATCAAACAATTTCTAAAATATGCAACAAATCACAAAGACAACTGGCTACCTAGGGAATCACCCAAAGTGCAGCTGGTACTTGAAACAGGTCTTGTAGTAGCGCTATCAGTATTATGACATCATATTAACCAGGTGGAGTTGTTGTTATGCAGCCCCATCTTTCTGGAAACTTCAAAGATTACGGCAGGAAAATTCATTGTTCATTGTGGAAAACTTAAACTTTAATTATACATATATTCAATGAAAGGTATGATAGACATGAAGAAAAGCAAAGATGTTTTCTAAATTCGTTTTTCTTTCTGTCCTATATCATGGCTCTTGACATGAGACAGAAACTCCAAAAACTCTGGGTTTTTCTCTTAACAACAGGCTTGGAATTAGAGAGGGACTGAGCCAGAGTCCCACTCCAAAACCAGCTCTATACACTTATGAATATAAATAAACAAAAATATGTGTATTTTATTATTACTTACGAATCCTATTCGATTTTCTTGGTGATCTATATTGGGCAGTAGTATTTTCCATCTGTCAGTATTCAAATATCCAGGGTTCCTTGAATTTTTTGAAGATGAGTGGTTTTTTTAAAATATTTATTTATTTATTATGTATACAATATTCTGTCTGTGTATATGCCTGCAGGCCAGAAGAGGACAGATGTTTGTGAGCCTCCATGTGGTTACTGGGAATTGAACTCAGGACCTTTGGAAGAGCAGGCAATGCTCTTAACCTCTGATCTATCTCTCCAGCCCAAAGATGAGTGTTTTTCTGTGGGGATAAGAACAGAACCCTGCCCCCATCCTATAAGTTATTCTTACCACCTGTATGATTATCATCATTGTGGATGAGCTGTCATTTCTCCTTTCCAAGAGGTTTCTCCTCTTCAAACCGAACGTTTATTAATTTTGATGGTATCCACAATTTTTCTTCTCCTGTGGAAACAAAAGCAAAACTCCTGCCCCAACGTAGCACATCTCCTGGCTTCCATTGAGAGGTCAACACATCCTTGAAATAAACTGGTTGATTTAGTTCAGCAGATTTTTCCATTATCCAATGTCTTTCTGCTGCTATTGTTCCTTGCTCATTAGCGTTAAGAAAATTCAAGGTTAATAAGGCATTATGTAATCAATTTTCCACCCCTTTCTGTTTGTTTAACATATCCTTTATAGTTCGATTTGATCTTTCTGTGACTGCTTGACCTGTAGGATTGTATGGTATACCTGTGACATGCTTAATATTATAATAAGCAAAAAACCGTTTGTTTGGGACATTGATCTGTAAGTTTCCAGTACCAGCTGCACTTTGGGTGATTGCCTAGGTAGCCAGTTGTCTTTGTGATTTGTTGCATATTTTAGAAATTGTTTGATGGCACTTCCTAATTACTCACGTAATGTTATTTCCCTTCTCAGATCTTCGATGGGGTTGAAGACTAGATAAATGTAGTTACTTTCTTCTCATGACTTGGCCAAGTTATTTATTATACAAGACTTAAGCTAGTTAGAATAGGGTATTTGTTTTTATTGTATAAAATTTTGTAGTAGGTTTAGAACTCTCTTACTTAAACAAAAGGGGGAGGTGCTGCGTGAGCTCTTTCTGCTCCTTCAGCCAATAGCCTTTAAGATACCAGCCCACAGGGGCGTGGTCTTTTTCCTCTTAAAAAGCGGTGGCAGGACTCTGCTCACTCTCTCCTACTTCTGGCTCCATTCAGACTGCTAGACTCTCTGTTTCCTGTTTGCAAGGAGAGGACTGTGGTTTGGGACACTGATCTGTAAGGTTTTTCCCCTCGAATAAATAACCCCTTTTAATAATAATTTCCAAACTGGTGTGGGATTGTTTTTGCGCTATTATCTGGTGCCTCAACGTTTGGTTTTAGAACCACCTCCCACCCCCCCTTTCCCCAACTCGGCTGCCTGCCACTGGCTCAGCTTCTTGCCTCCAGCTCGGCTTGGCATGAGCCCTCCCCCAGCCCTGGACTGTGCGTGGAGTCAGTAGTTAAAAACTCCATGCCTCCCAGGATCCACGCTGCCCATCTGGTTTGCTGACAGCCTAGGGCTTAGGCAGCGTGAGACAAGTTGCCAAACGCTGAAAATTCCCTGGGGCAAAAACTCCTTGGGATGTTCAAGAAGCTCAGATAGAATCACTGTTTGAAATCCCAGCTGTGGCTTTTGCAGCTCGACCCTTTATCCCAATGGATGCAGTGTAGGAACTGGATGCAGCGCTGGATCCTCCACAGCAGCTGTGTCATGACCCCTCCATTGGGTGGGAGCTGCGATACCCAGCAGAGCTGCAGGTGGACGCCTGGGGCTAGCCAATGCCCGGGCTGTTTGTTAGCTGCTGGAACCTTCTGGGTTTCTGTTCCCTGTACCCGGACTTTGGATTTCTTGCTCTGTGTATGGAATTGATTTCGCTACATTTAACTTCTTGAGATTCATTCCCCCCTCCCCCCCAGTTTCTTAACAAGTATTAGGGAGGATTTTACCACAGGATCTATCCTGACACCTTTCCATTGATTCCAGTCATGACTCGGAAACAACGCCATCTGCTGGTTAACAGGTAAAATGGCAGGTTTTGTTGTTAATGGGAATCTAGCCGTGATTTTTGTTGCAACTATGGAAGAAATCACACAAGGCCTCTATGACCTTGGAGGTACCTCAATTTACTGGTTATTAGGTCTCAGTTTTCTTCTCCATATTATATCATTATGGAAGTATATGGCACTAATTGGTAGGATTAATACCATGATAGGCAAAAGTGACTCCTTATCTAAGTACTAAGAACTTACCTGAAAGGGTCCAGGCTCTTGAATTTGACTTTCAGAAGTTATCACAGAGTTTTGATAAGGTAACAGACAGAATATACCTCCAGGATGGCAACTTACATGATATCCGGGGGCAGTTCAAGGAGGAGATGTTATCTTTGAAAGGAAACATTTAGACCTTGGAATCACAGGTGCAGAATGGGAACCAGAAAATTGATGTCGTAGGGAAATCACTAGAAAACTTTGCAGGTCAGGAGATTCAGGCCTTACGTGAGACAGTGATTAAGAGGTTTGAAATGATTGAGGAAATCATCAGAGATGACGAACCGGGTGAGAAGATACAAGGGCAGGATACAATGCCACCACCAGCTGTCAGAACTGGTTTACCCAGGGTTTTAGCGACATACCCTGTAATTTATTCTGACAAAGCGTCAACTTCTAAAGGCTCAAAGGGAGCCAAAGAAGCTAGATGGACGCCAGTAGGAATGAATGACCTAAAGGAAATTAAGCAAGCCATCGTTAATTATGGCATAGACTCTACATTTGTTAAGGAAATGATAAGAACTTGGGCTTCTAATGTTGGGGCTAAACCCCCTGATTTCTCCCAGTTAGCATCAGTGGTGTTAGAAGATGGACCTTCCTTGATGTTTGGAGTTTATTTCAGAGAAGAATCCAAACATATGGAACAGTAAGGAAGGGCAAAAGGTGTGGAGGTTTCCCAGGGTCAAATTCTTGGTGAAGGAGCTTATGCTGATCCACAGGTCCAAGCTCTTTATGATGAAGAAGTATTGTCCCTATGCCACAAAGCAGCTTGGAATGCCTGAAATAGGATACCAGAATCTGGAAAAAAGGTAGAGTCATATACCAGGGTTAGGCAGGGACAGGGAGAACCCTATACTGACTTTTTGCAAAGATTAATTAAGTATCTGGACATAGGAGTAACAGACCCAGAAGCTAGACAACTAATTCTTGAATCACTGGCTTTTGAAAATGCAAACTAGACTGCAAGAAGATAATTGGGCCTTTAAGGTCTAGATCAGCACCTGTGGATGAATGGATCCAGCATACCTTGAATTTTCAGACCTTTAATTATGATGATGAATCTTGGGTAGGAGAAGCGATTTCCAAAGCTATGAGGGAACATCAACCTGCCAAATGTTTTAATTGTGCTAAATTAGGACACCTAAAAAGGGATTGCAGGCAAGGAATTTCTATGAATAACACTTCATCTGGGGATGGCAGGAACAGGAAACCTCGGCCTTCAGGTATATGTAGGAGGTGTGGTAAAGGAAGACATTGGACCAATGAATGCAGATCAACAACAGACAGACAAGGCAACCTGATACCATTTGGAAACTCACTGAGGGGCCTCCAAGCCAAAAGTGGCCCAGTCATTCCCAGTAACCATGGAGGACATGTCACACCAGGAAAATTAAAAACACTAGAAGCTTCTGTGCAAGACCATAAGGTTCTAAATGATGGCTCAAATTTGGAGGATAAGTCAGAAATTCAATTAGGAAATAAGAAGCATATATTTTGGCAAACATCTATAAATGATCAGAAACCAAAGCTGAGAGTACGTATAAATGGCATTGTGATTGTTGGCTTGATAGACACAGGAGCAGATGTGAGTATCATCACTCCAGAATCTTGGCATCCAAATTGACCTCTTCAAGAGGCAGATATTCAATTACTAGGAATTGGAACCATATCTCGAGTTAAACAAAGCACGAGATGGGTTAACTGTATTGGGCCAGAGGTCAAAGAGGAAAGCTAAGGCCATATGTAGCTGACTTTTGAGTGTCTGACCTAACAGAGGTCAGAGGATTCTTTGTGGATTTAGTTCTCTCCTGCACCAGATCCAAAGAAGTGCACTGTGGAGCCTATCATGGCAGAAGCCCATTGCCTGTGTTTGCTTCCTTCCTTATCACATTGCAGAACACCTGCGAGAAAGAATTTGAGAACATTTTGGTTTATGGCTTAGAAGGGTCTATCATGATAGGAAAGCATAGTGACTACAGTGAGCAGCACTTGCTCATTAAACCATACCAAGTCGGTGGCAGAGTCTTACATCTTTATTATGGCTCCATCCTGTCCCCTTCCCCTCAAATACCCGCTGCTTTTGCCTTCTCCGTGTCTCACTTGTCATCTCAGCAGGAAGACTGACATAAGTTTAAATCTCACCTATAAAGTTATGTACACTTCCTTTTATTTATTATGCTTTAGAGAAACAAGGGCAGCAGTTAAATTCAGTTCCTTCTGTCTGCCCTGTGTACAGTGTCCCAGCAGCCTACTTGGGCTTTACAAATATAAGCCCCTTCATTTTTCACAATGACTCTTTAGAAGGATTGCGTCCCCATACAAGCAAACAGCACAAAGCTTACACAGCTTGTAAAAGCAAAGTTTTGATCTGCATAGTGTCTACTCCAGAGTCTTAGAGCACCATAGTGTTGCTTCATCTCAGGACAGTCTCATTAGCTGCCTGCCAAGAGTCTTAAAAGCCTACCTCAGATCTGTAGTCCTGTGTGTTGAAAGTTCTTTTGGGATAGTAAGACACAACTTTTCACATCCTTTCCCTGTTTCTAGTTGAATAATTAATGCTTTTGTTATTGATCTTAAAGAGCTCTTTGAATATTGAGAAAATGCACTTCTTGTATTATAGATTGTCATTATTTTAGATGTGGTTATTTGCTTTTCTGATGATGTTCTTAGGAAATTAACTTTGAGTGATTTCCCAGTTTCAACTATTCTGCAATTAGGTGAGCAGTCTGTGCCTGGACTTGGTGGCTCTCAGCCCCAGCGGTACAGTGGGCTCCTGTGTGATTAGATGAGCATGACACTTCTAAGCTTCTGTGAGTTGTAGGAGGTGACTCCACCTGGGCTTCCCCACTTTGACACCATAAGATTATAACCCCCCTGCGCTAGATACTTTCCTTGCTGCCGTGACAGATACCTGGCAAAGCAACTTAAGGAGGAAAGGAGTTCCTTTGGCTCGGGGTTTACGCAGGGATACCAGGGCTGCAGAGGCAAGGCAGCTGCCACACTGTGCCCAGTAAGGAGGCCTCTGGTGCTCAGCTCACACTCTCACTTGTATTCAGTCCAGGACCTTAGCCAATTCTGTGCTGCCACTCACATTCAGAGTGGATCTCCCCTGCTCACACCTTCCTGGAAATGTTCCATAGACACACCCAGATGTGTGTTTCCATGGTGATTCTAAATCCAGTCAAGTAGAAGATGAAGGTTAACCATCTCATTGATTCCCCATAGTTTAGTTTGTGCTTGCCTCATCTGACCTAGAATTTATTGCAGTGTCTACATGCTGCACCTTTTGAGTTGTGGGTCATTTTGAAGTACATTTTCATATTATCCTTCATTATTGTTCCCTTAATTGTCTCATTTCACTTCCCTGCTCTTCCAGATTAGCTTTGTTATAAACTTGTCAGTTTTCTCCCCTAGGGTCTGAAATCCCATTTCAGTGTCTAGGAGAGAATGTCTAGAAGGAAAATGGACCCTTAGGTGCGAGGCTCAGGGCCTGGGCAGAGCTGTGGCTCTGGAAACTCAAAACACGGAGAAGCAGTTTTCACCTGGAAATGGTACAGGGTTGATATGGAAAGCGCTGGCATCACCCAGGGTGTAGGCTTATCCTCCACCCCAGGGACTTGTCTAATCCAAATGTCAGTGCTCTTAAAGGGCCAGTGTAGTGATGGACAAACTAATTGAACCCATACTGCTGGGTGTTGTTACCTGGAACACACGTGAGTGATAGTGTGGCGGCTGAGAAGAGGCCATGCTGCACGGCACAGTGTTCTAGAGAATCACCAGCTACGAGTTCTACAAAGACAGGCCAGAGGAAGCTGTCGACCATGGTCCCCACAAGCCTGTGGGGGAGCACAGAGCTGCATGTGTTTAGTGTTGCATTCTGGAGGCTAAAGAAGGACACAGCCCATTGCTGTAGTGCTGTGGGTCCTAGTGTGGGGCAGCTCTACAGGTGAGCTCAAGGTGACTCAGTGAGAGCAGCGACGAGTCTGAACTTAAAACAAGCCAGCGGGACAGCGGGCTGGTCAAGAGAGAAAATGTGTGGCCAGCAGTGTTTGCTTTTGGCTAATGGCCCTTTCAGCCTGCCCAGTGTGGTACCAGGCAGAAAGCAGTGCAGACTGGCTCATTCTCGGAGTGTCATGCAAAGATGAAACAGTATGCACACTGTGATGGGGGAGCAGGGATGTGTAGGTTTCTCCAAGGCCTGAGCCAGCACAGCCCATGCCAGGCCTGTAGAGACATGTGGTGGACATTCGTGGATAATTTTATTTGAACTCTGTTTTCAGGTCTATTAATTTTGAACAATTCCAACTCAGTTTCATTAATATATAAAACCTTTGCTCCTGGATAGATAGCTGGTTCCCATATGCCATTGTCACAAACTACAACTTTGTACACTGTGCCACCAGCAGGATGTCTTTAAGAGTCTTCAGCAGTTGTCTTAAGTCACATAGTTCTTCCAGAGGAACCACAGACTAACATCCTCAGATTTATCTGGCCAGGAAGTAAGGTGGACAGAGTATTAGCCTGTCCATCCTACCAGCTTCTCCTTCCTAGGCTGGCTGCCTCTTTCAACAGGAGGTCCTAAGCCTGAAAACTGAGGTAGGGATCTACTCTACCTCCAAGTTTCATTGCATCCATTTAGCATCTTGATCCCAGATCCCCTCCACGTAACTTCGGCTTTCACAGAGCATGGCCTAGCCTCTTCCACTCAGTGATAGGCACTACTGTGGGGCACAGTGATGTCCTGATGAGCCATCAGCGGCTGACACAGCTCTATCCCATTGTCTTTCTGCAGGTTGGGTGGACACAGGAGTCAACCAGCCCCATCTTTGTGGAGCTTGGTTTACCTGTGCCTTTTGTTCTTCAGAGGCCTCATTAGGCACAGCATTCCCTTCCTTGGGCCCTCTAAGGGCACCGCTCACGAAGCCCCATTTATATCTGGAACACCAACTCCCAACAACTGGGGAACCCACTTCTGCCTTGTAAGATGGTACTTGAGCCAGTTCCACATCTGATGCCATGTGTGTGGGTTCAAGTCTTCAAGATACGGGTACAGCTAGATATGTGTGGGTTAGATCAGGCCTCATGATAGATCATTTCTAGAGTTAAACTTGGGGACAGCTGGGAGAGCAAGCAGCCAGAAATGTTGCAGTTCCAACGTCAGTGAGGATGAGAGACAGAAGGTAGGGGGACTCTGCACCACAGAGGCAGGACTTCAGCATCTCCATGGGATAGATCTAGATCCAAAGCATGGAGCTGGCCTTATATCACGTTCTTTGTGATTCCATGCATTGTATGAAAGCAATAATATTCTAGATGGATTTCCTGCCTCTCTTCTCTTTTTTCTTTTTAAAAGCAAAGGCAAGACAGTAGGGCAGGTAGTTCGATTGGTAAAGTGCTTGTCTTGAAAACCTGAAGATCTGAGTGGTCCCCAGAACTCACTCTTTAAAAGCCAGGTATCATAGTGCTTACTTGTTTCAGCCCTGGGAGCTGCCAGGTGGACCCCTGCAGCTTGACAACTAGCTGTTCTATACTTGTTGGTTAGCTTCCAGCCAGGGAGCTAACAAGGTAGAAAGTTAACACTTGTGGTTGATGTCTGCCCTCCACTTGCCCACGAACACATACATCTGCACATACATGTGCATGTCTACCTGAACATACATGACCACATAAGTAGAGAAACTGTGCACAAGGCATTAGAGGTGAATAAAGACTTTACTAGGAACTGGGCTAGAGGCTTAGTCATACTCTGGGGGAAGGGGATGTGATTGCTTTCTTCCTGAAAATTTCACCATGCTGAATTAAACGATAATGGAGTAAGGCATTATTGAAGAAATTTGAAGACTGCGACATAGCTACTGTTCATTGCTCTTATTCGGATCTGCGGTGAGAAAGAGCAGCGAGAGGAGCAGAAAGCTAGAAAAATGTGTGAGCAGTTCTAACGCTGCACAGAAGAGTGTAGAGAGAGCAGCTGTGATGGCAAAGTGAGGCGTACATCAAAGAGAGGGCATTTGAGTTCTACACTGGGACAACAGGAAAGGCACAAAATCACGCTGTGGAAGGCTCCAGCTTGTGCAAATGCAAATTGGCTTGAGAGGGGAGGACTTCAATTGAGAATGCCACCACAGGGGTTCTGCTCAAACCCTCTCCTTGGGAAGTGCTTTCTCAGGGTTAGCCTCAAAGACACACATAAGTTCTGAGTGGTGACGTATGTCTGAGATAAAGAGCAGTTCATTTTCTGGACTGGACCACCTTGGAAGACGTCTATGGTCCATGCTGTCCCTGGAGGCCATGTTGGTATCCATGGTCTGCTTCCCCAGGCCGTGTTGAAACTCGATGTTCTGTGGTCTGGGCTGCCGCTGGAGGCCATGTGGATGTCCAAGGCCCTTGCTACTGCTGGAGACCAGATGAACTTCCATGGTCTGTGCTACCACGGGAGGCATGTTAGTTACTGTTCATGGCCTGGGTTGCCACTGGGGGCCATGTTGATGTGAGTGGCTTGTACTGTCACCAAGGACCATATTGGGGCTCATTGTCCTGATGCAGTTGGGACCACGTTGATGTCAGTGACCTGTGTTACCACTGAGGGCCGTGCAATGTCTGTGACCTATGCTGCTGCCAGGGCTATGCTGATGTGGGTGGCCTGTGCTCCCACCTGAGGCCATATTGATGTTTGTCAGCTGGGCTGCCATCAGGGACTATATCGGTGTCCACCGAGGGCTATGATGGTGTCTATGGCCTGTGCTGCGGCAGGGGACTATGTTGTTGTCCACGGTCTATACTTCATCAGAGACCATGCTGAGGCCCATGACACTTGCTGATGGTGGAGATCACATGGATGTCTGTAGTTTGTGCTGTCACCAGAGACCATGTGGAAGTCTATTATTGGTGCTCTCTCTGGCTATAAAGGGCAAGGAAGCTACCTTTGCAGTAACATCGATGACTGCAGAGTCACAGTTGAGGAAAAGGGCCACAGAAGGCTTCTCTGACAACCTCCATCCCCCCCCCTCACCAAAAAAAAGTAACAGCCTATATAGGAAATCATCCAAGAGAACTCTTAAAAATTGTGTTAGAGCCCAGAGCCTAGATAACAAAGAGGACCTTAAGAGAGACATACATGGATTTACATAAGAAGGGGAAAAAGACAAGATCTCCTGAGTAAATTGGTAGCATGGGGGGGGGCCACAGGAGAGGGTAGAAGGGGAGAGGGGAGGAAGGAAGGGGAGGGAACAAAAATGCATAACTCAATAAAAACAATTAAAAAATTGTGATAGGGATACTGAAGTGTAGCTGTTCACAGTTGATGGCTTCTGTGGGTGAAGGACTCAGTTTCCTTAAGGGACTGGCCACTGGGAGTTTGGCCATACTCCAGTGAGTATATAAGCAACAGGAATTGGACTTGAATTTGTTTGTTTTCTTTTTCCTTTTTTTTTTTTTTTTTTTTGGTGGGAGCAGACCTGGGAGGACTGGGAAATGAGTGTGATGGGGTGCATGCTGGGAAGCTCTCAAGTAAAAATATTATGTTGGAAAAAAAGAATGTTTACTCTTGTGTCATTGTCTATTTGGAGTGTATAATTTGTATTTTAGTTTCATAGAGTTAACAGTTAACAGTTAACAGATTGCCTTGAGTCTCAGAAGACTCTGGGCTCTTGAACAGTGTTGGTAGTGTTAAAGACTGTAGGAGCTTTTGGAGATGAAGTCAATGCATTTTATATTACTAGATAAACACGAAAGTTTATAGTTCATGAATGATCTGTTATGATTTAAAAAGTATATGTTTAGGACCTAGCCATTGTGGCCCCTTTCTTCAATCTTAGCACCCAGGAGGCAGAAGCAGGTGAATCTCTGTGAGTCTAATGCCAGTAGGGGCTACATGATCTCAAAAAAACAAAACGTAAAAATAAAAAAAAAAAAACCAAAAAAAACTCCGAGACGTATGTGTTTAGGTGTCAAGTTGACAAGGGGTGCAGTTTTCATAGTTAATATTCATTGTCAAATTGACTGGATTTAGAATCAGCATGGAAACACTCCTGAATGCTCTCAGCCCGTGGCGGTACTCAACCTCTTGAGCGACCCTTTCACGGGGCTGCCCAAGACCATCAGAAAACACAGATATCTACATTATGATTCTTGACAGTAGCAAGATTACAGCTATGAAGTAGCAAGGAAAATAGGGTTGGTGGTCAGCGCAGCATGAGGAGCTGTGTTAACGCTTGCAGCGTTAGGAAGGCTGAGAACCGATCCTCTAAAGGTATTTCCAGAAAGGTTTGATGGAGGAAGGAAAACTACCCTGAACATAGGTGGCACTGTCCTGTGGGCTGGGGTCCTTCACTGAATGAAAAGAAGAGGGCAAGCTGAGCGCCACCATCCGTCTGTTTCCTGCATCTGCCTGAGGATGGGAAGATGACCAGCTGCCTCATGCCACCGTACCACCACCCCACCACGACACTTGAGCCAAAATCCTGCCTTCCTTTCTTAAGTTGTTTCTTTTCAGGCATCTAGTCACATCAGAGAAGTAACTAATCCTATCAAAGCATGAAAACAGATAAAACATCTCAGAAAGAAACAGCATAAATGTGTAGAATTTTTATTAAAAAGTGAAAGTGTTTGCTGAAATGCATGAAGAATGGTCCTACCCAGCAGAGATACACATTGCTGTGATAGTAGAAGCTCAAAGTCATGAAGATTTAATTTTGCCTCTAACTGGTCTATTGATACTATGCAATTTCTGTGAAAAGCCTACTGTGTGTATATGCTTAACTGGATAGGCTGGTTATAAGATCTACAAGGGTAAATCAAAGCTCAAGAAGAGTTACGTTTCCCCCCAAAAATCAAGTGGGGCTATTTCTGCCTTTCTGTGGAACTTTAGGAGTCCATGTCTTTCGCTTACCTGAAAGGAAGGCCAAGCCCAGGAATGACAGTCCTTCCCATAAATGGTGTTGTGGCAATTTGATGCTATAATAAAAACAAGTAGATACCTTCCTTAAATCATGCAGGAAATTAGCTGAAGTGGTTTAACACAGAGAAGCCCAGTCACACCAGTGTTTGGCAGGAGCACAAGGGAACACATCCTCAGCACTGCCAAAGGATGGCAGGAGGGCACTGTCACAGTGATGACTAAGAACCTCTTAGGATCAATACCCCGCAGCATAAAAGCCAGTTGGATGGGGAGTTTCAGGGAGCCATCCAGAGCATAACAGCACAGGTTCATGTGAAAGGAGAGTTCCTTCCAAGGTGGAACCCAGTGCAGCTGGCAAGATGGGGCTGCCAAACCTGTGACAGGAAATCGATCTCTAGTACCCATGCAAAGTTAGGAGAACAAACTCCTCAAAGTTGTCCTCTGACCTCCACACACAGTCCTTAACATCTGCACACACACAATAAAACAACAGAAAATTCTATAAAGATGGGGCCTCGGGTACCTTGCTGGAAACGTGACTGTCGAGGGGCGTGAGTTGAGGAGACTCTGGAGTTTAGACAGAGAGCCTGCTTCTTAGCCTTTGGTGGCTGTGAGAGATGCACTAAGACTATTTTGCATTATTTGGGAGCACAAAAGCCCTTGTGCCCAGAGATCACTAGGGAAACCTGGAATGTTAAACATCTAATGTTGTCTTTTCAAAGAAAAGGGTGTATAACCTGTTTTTCTACCCAGAAGGCTAGAAACTGGAGGTGTTTCAAAGCTTGGTGATCTGCATTATCTGAAGGGCCAGGCCATATCAAGCTCCCCCAAGGACCAGAGGTGGCTATTGGTCTAGGTGATCTTTGCATTATCTGTATGGCCAGAGGCTTCCCCCAAGCGCCCAAGCACCCACAACCAGGACTGAACGTAGCTAGTAGCTAATAGTCCAGTGCTATCTATATGACCAGAACCTCCCCTGGGCCCTTAAGCTAATACATGTAGCCTATGTCTAGAACCCAGGTTATTGGAAGAAGTGACATGGACTTTGAGTTGAGTTTTGATGTCATTATGCCTCCTTGTGCACAGGGAATTGTATTACACTAGGAAACTCGCCCCCTCCCCCGAGATTGTACTGTGTTTAAATAGGCTTACAAGGGCTGGTGAGATGGCTCAGCTATTAAGAGCACTGCCTGCTCTTCCAAAAGTCCCAAGTTCAATTCTCAGCAACCACATGGTGGCTCACAACCATCTGTAATGAGATCTGGTGCCCTCTTCTGCAGGGTACTGAGAATACTGTATACATAATAAATAAATAAAAATAAATAAATAAATAGGCTTACAATAAACTGCTCAGGGTCACATTACAGAAGTTTGAACCTGTCCAGCTAATTAAGTCATGCTGAGCCAAGTTTCCTTCTTGCCTCTTGAGATTGCTTCCTCTGCTGGCAGTCTGAGCTTGCAGGTACCCCACAATGAAATGATCATGGTACTTTAGCGGCCATGGATGCAGTGCTATGGTTTGAAGTGATGTATTTGGGGGTCAAGTGACAAGATGTAGGCTTTGTTAGCTAATTTCAGTTTTTAATTTGATTAGATTAAGAAGTACTTAAGAAGCTGGGCATGGTGACACACGCCTTTAATTCCAGCACTTGGGAGGCAGAGGTAGGAGGATCTCTGAGTTTGAGGCCTACAAAGTGAGTGTCAGGACACCCAGGGCTACACAGATAGAACTACTCCCCCCAACAAAACAAAGCACAAGCAAATGAAAAAAAATTAAAAGCATTAATGAGACCATAACTTGGGATGTGTCTGTGAAGGCATTTCCAGAGAAGATGAACCGAAGGGAGATGAACTACTGTGAATGGGGCAGTATCAGTCCATGGGCTGATGTCCTGGGGTGAATGAAGGGAGTCAGAAGCAAGCCAGTGCTGGCATCCCTTTTGTCTGCTTCCTGATCTTTCTAGATGTGAGTAAGCAGCTTCATATTCCTGCTGCCCACCTGTGAGCCTTTCTTGCGGACATGTCTTTGTACCCATGATGGACTGTTCTCCTTATGTCATCAGTCAAAATAAACCATCCATCTCCTATGTTGCTTCTCTAGTACAATATGTTTAGCCTGTGTTACAGCTATGAAAGCTACGAACCTTCTGCATCAAAAAAAAAAAAAATCACCAAATGGCAAAAGACAAATCAGAGTGAGGGACAATACTATGACTAGTGGAGGGCTCACATGGGAGAGAGAACTCAGCCGAGAAGAGAATGAAAATTTTGAACAGCCCTTTGACAACAAAACAAAACAAAAACAAAAACAAAAAAACCCTCAAATGGTAAAAAAATGAATAGATTCGCAGCTTCATTAGTTGTTAGGGAAATGTAGATTAAAATCAAAACATGATACTTGAAGTACCAACCAAATTGACCAACTATAGCTAACAGCACCAGAGTCTTGGGGGGGTGGGATGTGAGATAGCCACCCCCCTTGTGGCAGTTTTAGCAGCACCCAATGGGGTCGCAGAGCGTGTGCTATGGTTACTTCTTCCCTGGGGTCAGATTGGCAGATTCTTGCCTCACGTCAGGAGAACCCATCAGCCAGGAATGTTTCAGCACCTAAGTGAAGAATAAGTGGTTACACAGCACACTAACCCGTGTGGCAACAACAAATGATTCCCACTGAAGTGCAGGAGCACATAAATCTGTGTTCATGTAGTTCACAGGGTTCCAGCTCAGAGAGGATAACGCTGAGCAGCATCGTGACAGAGCAGGCTCAGGGCTGCAGAAGTAAGGGGTTGGGGATAAGGTGGGAGACAGGGCTCCTGTGCCTCATCCATAGAACCACTGGTAGTGTCTCACTTTTGAGGTAAATGTTGGTCATGCTCAAAAGAAAAATTCTTGTCCTTCTGTGTAGCCAGGAGGATGACACTGTAGCCAAGGTAGGATTTACCTAGCAGACATCAAAGACAGAGAAAGAGGGGGCTTGCCAGGGATATGCAGAGGCCATGTAATACCCACTCCCACTGAGAGTAGTAGGGGCCTGTCCTTGGACATTGTCAGAGCATGGTTATAGTCATCAGGCACGGGGAAGTCAGCAACTCAGGGACTGTAGGGTCTTCCTGGAAGATGTGAATGTCACCAGTATGCAGTGCATGACTGCCAGCATGGAACCTAGGTGTGACCCTGGGAATGTAAGCATTTTGTAGACAGAGCCAAAGGTGGTAGAGTAGGAGAAGTCGGAAGCAAGGGATACTGAAGTCAAGAGGAGAGCGGTGCCTGGTACAGTGACACAGACCTGTAATCCCAGGGTTGAGTGAGGTATAACAAGAATCTGTGTCCAAACAGTAGAGGAAAGGGTAGGATTGATGAGTGCCATGAAGGTTCTGGGAGGTGAAACAGGCTCATGGAGGCAAGTTACTGTTCTCTTGGCCATTCCTTCCCAGCCTGTAGCCCATCCCCTGACATTTCTATCATGAGAGCTCTTAGTATGCTCTTGGACAACCATTGAAAACCCATTTTTCTCATGGGTGACCAGCACCTATCATACTGTCTTAGTTAGGATTTCAATTGCTGTGAAGAGACACCATGACCATGGCAACTCTTATAAAAGAAAACATTTAATTGGTGTGGCTTAAAGTTTCAAAGGTTTAATCTATTATCATCATGGTGCAACATGGTGGCATGCAGGCAGACATGATGCTGGAGAAGGAGCTATGAGTCCTATCATCTTGACCTGCAGGAATCAGAAAGTGTGCTGAGACACTGGGCATGGCTTGAGCATATATGAGCCCTTAAAGCCCACCTCCACAGTGACACGCTTCCTCCAACAAGGGCATACCTACCCCAACAAGGCCATACCTCCTACTTGTGACACTCCCTATGAGCTTATGGGGGGCACTGACATTCAAACTATCACACCTGCCCATCCTAATTTCACTGAGCAAGAACCATCAAGACAAAGTCTTTGGTTTTCCCAATTCATCTAGAACCCAACCCACACAAGCAGCCTGGGTTTGGCCTCTGCTCCATGAGAGCAGGACTTCATGAATACTGAGCCTCTTATCTAGACCTGGCACTCACCACCCTCTGGCATCAGCAGCCTGCCTTTATAATGAATCAATCATTAGTATATAAGTCCAATGACATTGCTTATCATTAAAGAAAAAGAACAACAACGAACAAAAATCTCAAACTCCTGGTGAATTCCTGAAGCTCACTGGCTAGCCAGCCTGGCTAAATAGACAATGTTCAATGAGAGAACTTGTCTCAATAAATAAAAAGTGTAGAGCGCAATTGACATTAACCCTTCTCTTTTGCACACACACATATGTGCCCCCCCCCCCCGTAGCTGTTTACAGCTGCTGTATATACGCCCTCACTGAATAAGCTGTCTACATTCCTGTGTGCACTTCCTCACTAGACAAGTTGTTTACATGCCGCTCTGGGCAATTCCTCACTGAATAAGCTGTCGACACCCACTGTGGTCACTTCACTGGACTAGCTATCTACACTGGTGTGGGTGCTTCTGCTTAGGAGGATCTGTCTGTGGCGTTGTGAGTACCCCTCCACAAAGAAGTTATCTATGCCTGTTTAAGTATGACACAGTGACTGGTGTCCCTTTGTCCTCAGGTGCAGCTGTTTCCTATTTCTCTGTAACACCCACTTTATGGAGGCAACAGTTACTCTGATTTCCTCCTTCCGTTTGCACATCTGTTCACACCTCTCAAGGAAGCTGAACGCAAGTCCACTCTTGGCTTAGGGTGTCTTTGTGGTCCTCCTTGCCTTCTATAGGCTTGACTCTTACCTGTTTCCCTTAGTCCCCTGGTAATGGTGACTCTGAGGCAGGCTCACATCCTAGAAGGTGTAACCTACCAAGCTATGTGTATGGTACAGTGAGGCCTCAAGAGCGCATCTGTGTATTGTGCCCAGAGGCTGCAGAAACAAAAGAAGGAGCAAGGGCCAGAGGTAGAGGAAGGACACAGAATGGGGGCTGCTTGATGGACGTGCCCTTCGGGTGTGTGTGTGTGTGTCCTGCCTTTACCTTGTTCTGTCCTCAGGAGCCTGCTGGTGCTTTCACTAGCCACTGAAGCAGGGAGTGTGGTAGAGAGGACGAGGTCTGGGGATAGGTATGAGATACAGTCCTAGCTCCTAGCTATAGCCTGCCTTATGGGCCTCTGTGCCAAATACCTTGGTGATATACAAACTCTTCCCTGCTTCGTTAAAGAGCACAACTATCTACATTACCCCTCAGGCCCAAAGCCAAGGATCTCAATTCCTTTTCTTTCACTAGCATGTCCAACATATCCACAGCTCAGCTTGCTCTGGACCAGTTACAGCTGTTTCTTTTCCTTTTTTCCCTCAAGACAAGGATTTCTGTTTAGCCCTGGCTGTTCTGGAACTTGCTCTGTAGACCAGGCTGGCTTCGAACTGACAGAGATCCTCCTGCCTCTTCCTCTCAAGTGCCCCACACTGCCCAGCAAGTCATAGCCTTTTCTATTATTCAAACCATGCTGCCTGGCGTTGGTGGCTGTCAAAGCCATCGACTGGCCTAGTTCTCTCTGTAATAGGGCAGTTGGCAACCCCACAATGCTTCAGCGTTCCCTTTCACTATTCCGAGAAGAGAACCAACCCTGATTTTGTTTGGTCCAGCTGTATGGCTGCTCTGGGGATGATGTTCGGTCTACCCAATGACATTTAAGAGTTCTAGGAAAGTGAGTGCTCACAATGAGGTGGCCAAAACTTGTAGTTTCCCACATGTTGTGAGACAAAACTTTTATGGGGGAGATGCAACACACACATCTTCACCCCAACTAGGGATCCCATGACAGAACAAAATATGGATACCACCACAGTCCAACTTGGTGAACCAATGAGTTTTATTGGGGTTACCTACAAGAGTATGGGTGAAGGGTGACTTACAGGAACAGAAATGACTGAAAGAAAGCTGCTTTATCAAGGTCTACACCAGCACGAGTGACAGTTCATAAAAGCTGGGAAACATAGTGCACTCTGCACAGCCAGTAGGTAGCTCAACAGGTCGGAGAATGGCTTTTCCAAGTGACTCTGGTGTAAAGCTCTTCCAGGCAGCTTAGCTGGTTCTTCTTCCGGGTATCTGGTCTGTCGTCTTTGTAACTTGGCTAGTCTGAGAGCAACTCTCAGCAGTTTTTATTGCTTACTCTGACAGGGAGGGTCTAGTCCACCTGCTGAGTTCCAGGGATGTTCTGAAGTTTTTTTGAGTTGTTTACCTTCCTGCTTAAAGAGTGTAGATGGATTTTCCTTTGGGCTGCCAGTTCACAAATAATGACATGGAGACTTATTATTAATTATGAAAGCTTGGCCTTAGCTTAGGTTTGTTCCTAATTAGTTTTTATAATTTAAATTAATCTATATTTTTAAATCTGTGTTCAGTCGTGTGGTTCAATACCTCTTCTCTCCGTACTGCCCATCTTGCTTCCTCTGCACTGGCTGGCGATGCTGCTTTTTTTCCCCAGAGTCCTCTCTGTCCCTGGAAGTTCCACCTAACCGCTTCCTGCCTAGGTATTGGCCATTCAGCTCTTTAGTAAACCAATCAGAAGACCCCTTGGCAAAGACGCATCTTCACAGTGTAAACAAATATTGCACATATTTCCCCATTTTGTCTTAATAAAAGGGAAAGGTTTTAACTCTAACACCGTAAAACTATATACAGTGAGGGCAATTATCAGGTATTGTCCAAATAAAAAGGAAGGGTTTAATGCTAACGTAGTAAAACTATATACAATAAGAACAATTATCAGATAAGAATTGCATTTACAATATCTAGTCCATTTGTATTAAGCAAATTCGAGGAAAGTAGTTTTATCTATTGTATCTTAGTGAGCCCAAAGTTTTGTACCTAATTCACTTGCCATCCTAACTTTTATTACCAACTCAAAACTATCTTTTTATATCTCTCAACCTTATACACTTTATACCTCTTTTATAAGTTTCTTTTCTGAATATGGTAACAAGGAAATCTATAAATATCTAGTCTTCAACTCCATCAGAGACCCAAGAAGGAAACAATACTACCTGAGTAAACAGAAAGTACAGAGCAAGCAACTTCCAAAACTCTAGAAATGACAGAAACAGCTGGCTGCCTGGACAGTCACCCAAGGTCCCTCTGCAATGTTGGGGCATCTATCTTCAGCCTACAGGCCTAGAATATCTGACAGACTTCTCTGTGAAGCAGGAATTTTGAAGGACTTTCCTACCTTGTCTTGGCAAAGTTTGGCAGTTGCCTTCTTTTGTTCCCTGCTTATCCAATTTGGACAGCATACTGTCAGCAGTTGAAGCAAGGGCAGTTTCTTGTCCAATGGCTAACTTTGCTACAATTAAAGCAAATTCCATATGGAAGTTCTTTGATGCCCTTCATCTCCTTTGAAGTAAATTGGTGCTGCCAGGAGCAGACGTGTCTCATAAAAGCCTTTTGTTATTGAAACATCTTAAATTCCATATGATGTAGATCTCTGAGGTGTTTGAAGACCACCTGTTGATCAAATATATATCTCTGTCTGACCTTGAAAATATACCTAACATGGCAGCAAATTTGATTGTTATAGATGACTAACTACTAACCTACACTTTTAATTAGTAGCCTTTAAGGACTAGAATTTTACATTACATTTTAAAATGAGCTGCATATATACAATATCTTAAACAAGAGTAGAAATGTATATACAGTATGTTTTAACAAAAATAACCTTAAGTTTGTATCAATATATAAAAATACCTTAAATAAGAGTATAAACATATATACAGTATAACAAAAATAGCCTTAAATTTATATCAATATATAAAAATCTATACCAATATAAAATATTTAAGACTGGTAGTTGCTTTTTTAGTTTAAAAATAGATCTACCCTTTTATCCTATCGTTTCTATACCTTCCCTTTTTCTTTTCAGAATGAGATCCCTGAATCTAATCTCTTTTGTTCAGCTTTTTTCCTGACCATTACCAGTAACAACTTGTAACCAATCCCCCTAAACAATGAAATATATCTATAACCCACTGAATGACCAAAAATGACCCACCTCACCTCTTGGGAATGTGGACATCATGTTCTCTAGATTGCTTCCTGCTGTCTGGGAGGGTAACAGCATCTCTAGGGGATCCTGAAAAAATTGAGGTAATAGTTGAGTCCTAGGAGAGATTGCTGTATCATTCATTTCCAATCTCTGTGTAATCACAATGTGTAGGGCTTATCTGAAGTCCTGGCTGGAGTAGTGCCTGAGGCTGGACCATCTCAGCTAGCTGCTTTGAAATTGCCCCGAGTAGTTTATAGTTCAAAGGATTTGTCAGCTTAGTCGTGGTTACCACAATCCAGGTGGAATTGTTGTGGGGCCCCGTTATCCTTTTGGAGACTCCAAAGGTCACTGTTAGGAATGGTCATAGTTCACTGGAGAAAACTTAACCATTTTAAATGTCATATGCAGCAGATCTTGGAGAGGTTAAAGGACCACAATTTGTTAAGTACATCCATGATATGCAAACTTAATTCCTAATTACCTGATTCAGACATAAGCCTGAAATAAAGTACAGAAAACTAGATGAAGCCTTTTTCTAGAATTTGTTAGTACTCTATAAGAACATTAATATCATGACAGAAAGTTTAAATACATATATATTAATCTTATTAATTTTGAGATGATAAATATACCTTAAGAAGTGTTTTAAAGAGTCAAAACAAAACCAAAGGATTAAGAGATTAGTGGCAATAAAATAGTCTCTTAATTTTTGTTTTCATTCTGTCTCATACCAGGTAGCTCTTCTCACATGAGACAGAGATTTTGGATTTTCCTTTAACAAGCATGCTTGGGTTTAGAGAAGGAGAGAGCCACATTCCAACTCCAAAGCCAACTTTAATTTTTAATTGAACTGGGACTATTTGCCCTATATGTCTGTAGAGAACAGCAGAAACAAACTTTTGGGAAGATTTATGAAATTTTATCCTGTCAAGTTTTTCGAGAATTTAGTCAGCCCCACATATGGTGCTAATCTGTTGTTGGAAGCTGCTCATTTGTTTCCCAGCCACCCAGACTCCCGAAATAATCACACAGAAACTATATTATTTAAATCGCTGCTTGGCCAATGACTTAAGCATCTTTTTAGCTTGCTTTTATATCCTAAACTAACATTCTCCATTAACCTGTGCATCACCATGAGGTCGTGGCCTACTGGCAAAGTTTCGGCAGGCTCCAGCAGAGGCGTCTGTCCCCAGCAGCAGCTACATGGCTTCTCCTTGACTCTGCCCACTCTCTCTCTCTATTTTTCCCAGCCTGGCTATATTCTGTTAATCCATTAACCAAAAATCAGTTTCTTTATTCCTTAACCAATAAAAACAACACAAATACAAAAGGATTTCCAACACCAGAGATGTGTTATACCATTAGGCCAATTTTCTCTCTTTCTTGGGATATTTTCTCTGGATGATTCATCCTTTTTCTTCAGATGTCTTATTTGTCCAGTGGTCTTCAGATTCCTTAGTTGGATGCCTTCATTCTCCTGAAAGACAAAAACAAAATCCTGCCTCAACCCTAACTTTAGGAAGTTTCCCTTTTTGGCAAGTTATAACTGATCAAATGAAAGATATTTGTTAGTCTTATAAGTTAGTTTAGTTTGAATGGCCACACTATTTGATGAGCTATTGCCTCTTCTAACCAAGAGATCCTTCCTGTTCAAATTGAATTTTTAGCAATTTTGAAGGTATCCGTAGCTTTATTCTCCTGTGGAAACAAAAACAAAACCTCTTCCCCAACTTAACACATATCCTGGTTTCCATTCTGAAGTCAACACATCTTTAAAATATTCAAGCTGATTTCATTCAATAGATTTTCTACTATCCAATGTTTCTTTGCAGCTGTTGTTCCTTTCTCATTAGCATTTAAAAATTCAAAGTCAATAAAGCACTGTGTAATCTATGTCTGCTGGTCTTTATTATCAGTTTCTGTTCATTAAGCATATCTTTTAAAGTGCAATTAGATCTTTCTATAACTGCTTGCCCTGTAGGATTGTGTGGTATACCTGGTATATTCTTTATGTTGTAATATGCAAAAAACTGTTTCATTTTACTAGAAACATATGCTGGAGCATTGTCAGGTATCCCAATGATGGCCATAACTTCTAATAAATCTGCAATTATAGAATCAGTCTTTTCAGAACTCAAGCAGTTGTCCACTGAAATCCTGAATATGAATCTATGGTATGGTGCACATATTTTAATTTTCCAAACTGCAAAACGAAACATATCCATTTGCCAAATTTCATTTCTTTGAGTACCCTTTGGGTTACTGTAGAGTTTGGTTATACAAAGAATAAGTAGGACATTTCCTTATAATTTCCTTGGTTTGTTGCCAAGTGATAAAAAAATCTTTTATCAAACCCTTGCTATTAACATAGTATTTCTTATAAAATCCCAAGACTTCTAGCACATTTCCTACCAATATATGATCAATTTCATCATTACCTGTGCTAGAGGGCCTGGTCGACCAATATGGGATCTGATATGTGTTATATATAAGGAATGATTTTATTTCTTGTAATTAAATAAATAGCAAAGCTAATTCTGAATCATCTAGAATAAGTTCAGCAGTTTTGATATGTAAAACAACTCTTTCTGCATATTGAGAGTCTGAGGTATATTAAATGGTTCTGGAAAATCTAATAATACCATGAGAATAGCATATAATTCTGACTTTTGAATAGAATCATATGGATTTTGAGGCATGTTACTTAAATTTCCTGACTTGTTACCTGCATTTCCTGATTTATTTGCATCAGTATAGAGTGTAGGAACTCAAGAAATTGGTGTTCCCTGTACAATATGAGGAAGAATCCAATTAGTTTTCTTTATAAACTGAAGTCTTTTGCTTTTGGGATATTTGTTGCTAATCTTTCCCAACAAATTATTGCAAGCTTTTTGCCAATGCTCATTTTCTATCCATAATGAGGAAATTTCAGCATTAGTAAATATACCACAATTTCTGTCCAGTATATTCCTATTAATTGACAAAGTCTTAATTTTCCTTCCAGAATCAATTCAGAAACCTTTTCTACACAGGTCTTTATTTTTTACTCTGTGTGGTGAAAATATCCATCATAAGATATTATCTTCTCTCTGCATAAAATTCCTGTGGGAGAATATGTAGAAGGTAAAATAACCAGGATACAATCAAGCTCTGGATCCAACTGATCCACCTATGCATCCTGTAATTTCTTTTTTACCCAAACCAATTTTCTCTCAGTCTCAGCTCATAGTTTTCTTGGAATATTCAAGTCCTTATCACCTTGTAAGGTTTGACATAAATTACTTAGTTCTTGAATTGTGAATCCAATTGTGGGCCATAGCCAGTTAATAACTCCCAGTAATTTTTGAAAATCATCAATTGTTTATAATTGATCTCTCCTAATTTGTACTTTCTGTGGCTGAATTTTTCTGTAAACCTATCTCATATCCTAGGTAATTAATAGAATCTTCTATTTTAATGTTACAGAATATTTGTGTACACTATGTAGATGTGTCTTTGCCAAAGGGCCTTTCAATTGGTTTAATAAAGAGCTGAATGGCCAATACTTAGGCAGGAAGAGGTTAGGCAGGACTTCTGGGGATAAAGAGGACTCTGGGGAAGAAGAAGAAAGGAGGAGTTGCCAGTCAGCACTGAGGAAGCAAGATGGGCAGTATGTAAAGATGAGGGATTGAGCCATAGTACTGAACATAGATTTAAAAATATGGGTTAATTTAAATTATAAGAACTAATTAGGAACAAACCTAAGCTAACACTGAGCTTTCATAATTAACAAGAAATCTTTGTGTCATTATTTGGGATCTGCCTGCCCACAGAAAAATCTGTCTACTTATATATAGTTTCACTGTGTTAGAGTTAAAACCTTTCCTTTTTATGTAGACAAAAGGAAGGAAATGTTATGGGATAATCTTTTTGTACACTATGAAGATGTGTCACTCTGATTGGTTTAATAAAAAGTTGAATGGCCAACAGCTAGGCAGGATTTCCAGACACGGAGGATGCTGGGGAGGGCAGAGGTGTGAGGAGGCACAGCAGGAGCAGGGAAAGCTGGATGGACAGTACACAGACGAGGTCAACGGGCCTTGGGGCAGCACATAGATAAACAGAAATGGGCTAATTCAAGTTATAAGAGTTGGCTAAAACAAAGCCTAAGCTATTGGTCAGATTTTAAAATTAATCATGTCTCCTTGTCATTGTCGGGGAGTCAACACTATAACGAAAAAGTCCAACTCCACTTCTCTGCAGGAAACAATGTTTCAACCTGGAGGAAACTATTACCCAACACCAACAACGCCAGCTACTCAGCGTTGTTAGCTTTCCTGGAGAGAAAGGAAATCGGTGATGTGGGTAGCAAATAAATAGACTGGCAAATAGCCGCAGTGGAGAACCCACAGCGGATTATTACTGTCTGTCTAGATCCAGGGCCATGGGATCCACACATACCCATATGCAGACACAATTACACATATAATTACACATATAATTAAAAGTAAAAATTATTAGTATTTTTTTGACAGGGTCTGTTTGGTTTGGAACTTGCTTTGTAAACAAGGCTGAACTTGAACATAGATGAGACTGGACTCAAACTCACAAAGACAAACCTGCCTTTGTCACCTGAGTGCTGGGATTAAAGGAATGTACCATCACATCCAACCTCAAAAATATTTAAAAATTTTAATTTTGGAGATTTTATTTTTATTTCATGTGTATGAATATTTGTCTGAATGTTTGTTCATTGTACCATTTTCATGCAGTGCCCTTGGAGGCTAGAAGAAAGCATTGGATCCCCTGCAACTGGAGTTACAGACATTGTGAGCTGCCATGTGGGTGCTGGGAATTCAACCCCAGTCCTCTAGAAGAGTAGCCAGTGCTCTTAACCTCTGAGCCATTATTATATCCCATTATAAACAAATATTTAAAAAGTAAATAAATGTTTTTCCATTTTTAAATTTAATTTTTTTACATTTTACATACAACTCCAGATTCCCCCGAAAACAGATGTTTTAAAGTGAAAAAAAACCTCAAAAGTTTAAGAGTTGTGAACAAGATCTTTCCTTCAGAAATATACCCCTATATAAAAGGATATATATAATATACTGATTTTAAAAATAGGTGCTTTTTCTACTTTCCTTCCCTTGCTTGATATGGCAGTGTAAAGATGTGATAGCATGGCAGCCCTTTGAGTCAAGAGGTAACGAGCGAGAAAACAAGAGTATGGTGATAATGGAAAGAAGGGAGACTAAGATAAGGATCCCACAGCTGACTTTTCATTACGTCGAGTTAAAACTGTTTCTTATAAGCTGCTGTTTGCCTCTCTCCCTAAGTACTTCCTACGACCCATGCAGTGGTCTCCTGCAGTCTATGTTCTTTGCGTAGCCAGTGGATGGATCCTTTGGAATGTGTCAGAAGCCAACAAGGAGAGCATCCCACTACCAGCCGCGGACTGCCCTTGCTGTCTCCTCTGCTAGGTCTGGCTTTGCAACCCTCACCTCCCAGTAGCACTCTGGAGTCATGTGTGGATCAGCTTTCATTCACTAAGAACAACTTAAAGGAGGAAGGGTGTATTATTGCTCACAGTTTCAGAGGTTTCAGTCGGTGGTTTCCGCGGTACCATTGTTTGTGGGGAGTCAGAGTATCATGGCAGAAAAGGTGGAGGAGTTGAGAGGAGGGAGGGAGGGAATGGAGAACAAGAGACAGAAAGGAAGGGACCCATACAGCTCCCAGCAGCATGCCCCTCAAGGGCCCTCTCCCTTCAGCTTCCCACAGCCTCCCAGCAGCCCATCAATTTATGAATCCATCAACGGATCAATCATTCATGAGGTCAGATCCCTCGCATGATACCAAAGCCCTCGCTTCTGATTACTGCTGTAATGAGGATCAAGCCCTCAGCACATGAATTTTGAGGCAACGTCTCAGATCCAAGTCATAGCATGGCAGAGAGATCCCCCCACCTTCCACTCTTCCACATTGCTGTGGCTTTGTGACCTTCCTTTGTTCATTTCCTGCAAGGGTGAAGAGGACCCTTTCTCTTCCTCTGCCATTTAAGTGTGATTTGGGGAAGGGTTTAATCCCAGTGCTGTTAAGACCCACAAGTCATCCTGTGTACTCACCGTGTCTGCTATCACCTATTAAGTGCTATATAAATGTTTCTACCTTTGGTACAAAAATGTCAGCTCGGTGAAGGTGGATCCTGGGCGTGGCAAACAGGTGCACCACGAAGCTCTGTCTGAATGTTTATAGAATGAATGGCAGAACAAGGAGTGTCTGAGCTGAGATCTTGGAGCGGCTCAAGATCCAGTATATGAAAAACCGCAGATGGAACTCTTGATAGGGTCCATTGCGAGACCTTCAAGGGCCCGGGATTTCAAAGTAGGGCATGTGAGGATATCAAAAAATGAAGGGGCGACGATAGCCTCGGCATCCGATGGCCAGCATCTAGAGGGAGTGGCTGACGACATGGCCTCCGCAGGACAGGGGTGTGGACGCCAATGGAACCTAGGCTGCCGCTTCTGGATGCCAGGGACATCGCCCCACCGGGGAGGGTCTGCTCGGGTTCGAGGAGCGCGAGGGTACCCGGGGACCTCTCAGGCTGCTGACCTGGGGAATCAGAGGCAGCGAAGGCTTTGGGCGGCGCCCCAGGGGCACGCAGAGGCTCACGCTGCCTAGAGCCGGGCACACGCAACTCGGCGTTCCCCGAGGACCGCCGCGGACTCTGGCGGGGGCGGCCGCGGGGGCGGGGTCTGTAGGGTTCGGGGGTGGGACCGACGCGGATTGGCTAGGCGCGGCCGCGTGACCGACCCCTTATAGGGCGTGGCGTAGGGCCGCGGCTCGGGTGCGGTAGCAGCTGGCGGGCGAGGTCCAGGCGGCTCGCTGCGGCTCTGCTAGGAGTCCCTGGCGCGCCGCGCCCTCGGTGCAGGGCCGCGGAGCCGGGGATGCTCGCGGCGCCCAGGAGTCATGGTCCGCTTCGGGGACGAGCTGAGTGGCCGCTATGGGGGCCCCGGCGGCGGGGAGCGGGCTCGGGGCGGCGGGGCCGGTGGGGCGGGTGGCTCGGGCCAGGGTGGTCTGCCGCCGGGCCAGCGGGTCCTGTACAAGCAGTCCATCGCGCAGCGCGCACGGACCATGGCCCTATACAACCCCATCCCAGTCAAGCAGAACTGCTTCACCGTCAACCGCTCGCTCTTCATCTTCAGCGAGGACAACGTCGTCCGTAAATACGCTAAGCGCATCACGGAGTGGCCATATCCTACGGGGGCCTGGCCGGGCGGGGACCGGCGGAGGTCAGGGGCCGGGGCGACGTCGGTGTCCGTGCGGCGGGTCCGGGAGGGGCGGCTGGGGCCTGGGCGGAGGCGCCCAGTGGCCATCTTTCTGGTGCTGGGAGGGGGTGCGACCCGGGAGAGGCGCGTCGCGGACCCCACGGGCCGGCGAGGAGGAGCGGGGCGGAGCCTCTGGGGCGGTCTCCGAGTGCGTGTGTGCGTGGTTTGGGTGTGCGCGTGTGTGGTCGTGGAGGCCACGACGGACTGGGTGCACGCTGGGCGGAGCCCCTTCTGACCTGGGGCTTGTCCCTTCGTGCACTTGGTCTTGGGGAGCCAGGTTGGGGCACACAGCAAGCGGTCGGCCTGGAGGACACGGGAGGGCGAATCCGAGTCTTGCATGTGTGAGGGCCGTGTGGATGCGGGTCCTTGCGCGTGCTGACTGCAGGTGCCTGCGTTTGTGTGCGGGCATCGCTTGAGCCGGTGCTGCGCGTGCGTGTGTTCGGCATTCTTGGTACATTATGTTCACGTGCGGGTGTAGATACTTGTGGCTGTGTCTTTAGGTGGTAGGGCGTGCGCCTGCGCAGGGCCCGCTTCTGCTGTTCTGGGGGGCTACTGGAAGGTTCTCCTGTGGCGCTGGCGGGCTAGGCAAAGCAGCTGTCCGTGGTGCTGACGGCGTCGGAACTAGCGGAGGGGCCGGGCAACTGCAGAGGCCCCGCCTCTTGGCTGCCCCCAGAACTAGGGCGGGGAGCTGAGAAGACTAGCCTTGATGGGGGGGAGGTGGGTGTCGGCCAGCAGTACTCAGCCCTGGCTACTGCACTGCGCTGTCTTCATCTTCACTACCTCTGTAGCGCCTCCTAGCCAGTCCTTAACCCACACACGCCCTTCGAATACATGATCCTGGCCACCATCATCGCCAACTGCATTGTTCTGGCCCTGGAGCAGCACCTCCCTGATGGGGACAAGACTCCCATGTCTGAGCGCCTGGTGAGTGCTGGCTAAGGGTTTGGGGGACTGAAAGCTTGGGTAGTGGCAGGTTATCTGGTGTGTCTGAGCTGGACAGGCAGGGCCCTGTCCTACATCTGTGACCCCTTTGACTCCCTGTCCAGTGCCGGGAAACTGGGGTGGCCAGTTGAGTGTGATGAAAGACCAGGGGAATCACTAGCTGGCGCCTTGTGTCTTCAGCTACCCCTACTCCCCAGATGGTTCATTTGGGCATGCTATGCTGGCCTTGATTTAAGGACCCAGTTCGAGACCTGGAATGAGGGAGGGGCATTTCTCATAGATATAATAAGAATATCAGGCTTTATGGGTAGCCCTGTGGCCAGCTGACCTCCTTTCCTGCCATATTCCCTAAGGAGGCACTTCTTCCCAAATGTTTTGAATCCATATTCTCCTCTAGTGTCCTGCCAAGAGTTTCCTAGAACCCAGTGATGTCCATTCTGGGAACCAGAGGCCATACCTCTGGGATTATGACTCTCATGGAGTGGGAGGCAGGATCGAAGGCCAGCCTTCCGGACTCTGGAGGTTTGAGGGGCTAGTGCCACTTCACAGGTGAGGGCACAGCCACTGCTCTCTTCTGCTGCCCTTTTGCCTGGGCTTAGCACGTGCAGGTTATGACTGTGAGACTATAGTACTTTTTAGTATAGAAGAGAGGCTAGTGGGGGTCAGAAGGACCCTGGGGACTGAGCTCTCTAAGGAGAAGAGGCCGCTCTGTTCTTTCTCCATCCTGGCTGTTGCTTCTCTGGGCTTCAGCTCAGGTAAAGCAATGCATAGCTTGGGACCTGGCATCCTGCTGAGGTCCGGTGTGGCCTGACTCTCCTGAAGTTTGGCAGGGGAGGTGGCTCTGGGAAGGTGGGCTTCATGACAAACTAAGACGGTGTTTAGGATGGCCACTTGGGGTTGAGGATCTTCCTGGAGGACAGGAGAAGGCTAAGTGGGCTCAGAGAGTATAGGCTGGGAAGGAAGATTGTGAGTTAAGTCACCTTTCAAGGCAGAGGGTAAGTAATGGTCTCTGGACACTTCTGGTCTTGTCCAGAGGGGTTCCTCTGTTCCTTTGGGCTTCTGGCCTAGTAGCAGCTCTGCTCCATTCTTGTGGTGAACAACCATTCCAGAGGCCAGAGAAGGGAGTGAACTTGGAGGTTTATCAGGTTGAGCATCACCAGTGCCAAGCCACAGGTCATGACCATATCTCTAGGGAACTCTGGCACGTAGGGCCAAGAGGATCACAGGCCAGACTAAGGTCAGTGCAAGGGGCCATGAACTTAGGCATTCTTTCATGGCCAAGTCTAGTGTTCAGCTTTCTGATTACCTGTGTCAGTGCAGCAGGTTTGTCTGCTGTTGATAATGATGGGAATGGGAAGATGTAATTTTTGTGGCTAAGTTATTGGGAAAACAAGCAGTATATGCCACTTTGGGCCTATGCTGGAGCTCCAGAATGTTCTCGGCTAACCTCAGGCTTGCCTGTAGGCTCAGTCCTCAGGGGCTGAACAAAAGACAGATGGCCTTGGAAACTAGGGCTTTGAGCTGCCTAGCAGTAAGGGTTGAGTGGTGTTAGGACCCCAGTGTTTCTAGCCTCACTTGGGGTCGGCTTCTTCATCTTTGGGGCCCCTGCTTCTTCCTCACTTGTCCTCTATAGCTGCCCAAGCCTCTGTCTTGCAGCTCAGTGGCTCCCAAGCCATTGCCATACCCCTCTTCCTGTCCCATCGGCCTCAGTCATGGGTCTGGCCTGTAGGAGCTGGACAGAAGAATCTAAGGGAGGACTTCCTTGCTAGTGGTCCTAGAATCTGGTCTGTTCTGCTCTTTTTGTCCATAAAGACATTGTGAGGTCAGTTTCTTCCTTGGTGTAGAGAGTCAACAGTCCCTCCCCTTGAGGAATGAAGACCCTCCCAACTAAACTAGACCAGAAACCTTGAGGCCAAGACCAATGCATGCATTCCTTCAGGAGCTTCATCCCTGTCATGAGTCAGCATCAGGAGGCAGGACAGGGACACTGGGCCACCATGGATGCTCAGTGGCCAGGCTCCTTGTTCTACACATACCAGCTGATAGCCACTTCCCTTTGCAAACTTCAGGGCCATCAGCCAGTCTTAGGGGCTGACTCTCTGCAGGCAAGAGAGGGAGGATCAGGCTCACGTGTTGGCAAGACACAGGGCCCTTGGGGCCATACTTCTTGGAGAAAGGCTCCAGCTGAAGAAGTTAGTTGGCCCATCTCATGTGGCAGCTCCTTGGAGCATGCCTAGTCTTTCTTCATGGGGGCATAGTGTGTTTGAAGAGCAGTTTTTGCTGGAGCTGGTCCTAGGGGGCCAACCCTTGAGAATGGACTCTGGAAGCCATCCTGCTTCCCATCATTTCTTCTTATTTTTAAAGCTGCTGCCCCAGAGTGTAGCAACTGAATCATGCTAATCCTCCATGTCCAGCTCCCTACAGCTCTCTGCTCCCTTCCTCTTACACCTGATGCTCCTATTGCTTTCCACATCCGTGGTCCTGTAACATCCTTCTCCCCAAGCTTCATACTATTTGCTCAGCTCTGGTCTTCCCCAGCATCATACCTTGTAGGTGTTGGCTGAGAAGTAGACATGGGGATCTTACTAGACTCCATTCCTTTGGTTCTACTGTTTTCTCCAACAACAATCTTTTCCTTCTAGCCCTAGAAACCTTTGTTGCCACGCCTTTTTAAGACTCCCTGAGCCTTGGTCTGTCTGGGTTCCTGGGTTGTTCCCACCTCCCAGTCTCATGCCTTCTGCTGGGATTTAGGCCTAGCCTGCAAAGGAGCACTGTCCTCTGGTCTTCACAGTATTGTCACTGTAGTATCCTTCATGCTGGAACTTTGCTTTGCTTTATTTCGCCCCCATCAGAATTTGCATGTTCTGCTTGTCTTTGTGTGGTGCATATGTGAGTGAGTCCCAAAGCAAAGACTAAGGATGTCAAGCTTTCCAGGTAACCTGGCAGCAAGTGGCTGCTGGGGTTACATGTGGTCTCTGGTCTAGCTACTGCCTCTCTGTACCTTTGCGCCCTTAGAAGGGAGAAGACCTGACTGTATAGAAAGAGTTGCTCTAGTTTATACAAGGATTTGATTTACAGGCATCCAAAATGAGCATCATCACTACTTTTTTTTTTTTTAACCTCTTTGAGCAAAGTCTTCTCCATGATTCCAGCAGGACAGTCCTAGTACCCTGTGAATGGAGCGGAAGCTGGGATGACAGAGTAGGCATGATCAGGGCACTGCTATCACATCAACAAATGGTAGATCCCATTGTTGGTCGTGTCAGGTGGTCACACTCAGGCTAGTGGGAGCAGTACATACTGGAAAGCCTGAGAGTGCCTGGCAGGGTTAGCCTTGGGGTAGTAGGTGTGCCCAGACAGGGACTGCTCACTAGCCATTTTTCTGAGGGGACAGAGGTGAACACTGTCCTGTGCTCCTCCTCAGGATGACACGGAGCCTTATTTCATCGGGATCTTTTGCTTCGAGGCGGGCATCAAGATCATCGCATTGGGCTTCGTTTTCCACAAGGGCTCCTACCTTCGAAATGGCTGGAATGTCATGGACTTCGTGGTGGTCCTCACGGGGTAGGTGGGCCAAGCCCGAGTGCATTGGCGTGTGCTGCCCCATTGTAGGGCTGGAGTGGAAGAAATGTTCATGTTGGTACCCCATCCCCTGACTGTAGTGCAGAGGTTAAAGAGGTCTCTGATTATACTTCTGGACGAATGGCGATTGCTTCTCCCTACTCAAGTAATGACCTCTGGGCTCCTAAGTAAGGCTCTCGGAGACATTGGGGTCTGTTCACATCTGCTGTGCTCTGAGGGCCATGCTTGTGTTTATATTGTGCTTTCCCAAAGGGTTCACTCCTAGGCCTATCAGGAAGAGCCTGATTACAGACCCTAAAAGCAAGGCGGATACTATGGGTCCTGGGCACTATGGGTGGTGTGGCCAGTGAGTGGAGTGCTTCATCAGAAGGCTCCTACCCATCTGTGATCTCGAGGAGCACTTGATCTGAGCCATTTCCTGTCTGAGAAGCTACCTGGGACGTCTCCCTAATAGCTCTGTGCCACCCCACTATGTGAGGCTGAGTGCGTGGTCCTGGTTCTCGCCCTGACAATGCTTCTGTTTTTAGATTTATTCAATGTATGAGTGTTTTGCTTGCATGTATGAACATGTACCACATGTGTGCCTGGTGCCCTCGGAGGTCAGAAGAGGGCATCAGGTCTCCAGAACTGGAGTTACTATGTGGGTGCTGGAAACTGAATCTGGGTTCTCAGCAAGAACCACAAGTGCTCTTAGCTGCTGAGCCATCTCTCCAGTCCCTCTGCCCCTGAATGTGTTTAGTTACAATGTATGTCTGCTGCTTCCTGTCCATCAATCCTTCCATACAGTGACCGGATTAAAACTCCCTACTGCCCAGGAGCTTTAGGAAGTCAATGTGTGGCCCATCTCCTAACCATCTCAGTTGATTTGTCTGCCTAACGGGCATTGCACATTCTTCTGTTTCTCTGGTGTAGGCTGTGGACTGGGGAACTCCTGTGCCAGGGGCAGAGGCTGTGGTTGGAATGGGGACTACTCACACAGAGCCTGTGACTTTCCCAGATGCTCTGTCCCGGTCTAGGGATGACAGTGTCATCTTCCGTTGGACCTTGTGGTTGGGGATTAAGTGCCAAGATCAGGCCATAGGGAGTTGGCCCGTTACAGGTGAGAATGTCACACTTTTAAAAATGGGAGCTGGTGTGGTTACATCTCTGCCCACTGATCTCCATGGAGGCCTGGTGCATGTAGGTGTGTGTAGGGAGGGGGTTGAGCCTGGGTCTGGGGCTTCAGCCACCATGTTCCCTGTAGTTGAGGAATAAAGGAAGTCAGGTAAGACCTCTGGGCTCCTAGGTAAGACCTGCAGAGACATGGGCAACAAAGATGCTCCCCATCTTTGTGCTGCAGCTTCTGTCGTGAGGTCCACGTTTGTAAGGCGG
Source organism: Ondatra zibethicus (assembly GCA_004026605.1). Lineage (NCBI taxonomy): Eukaryota > Metazoa > Chordata > Mammalia > Rodentia > Cricetidae > Ondatra > Ondatra zibethicus. Next base: position 87,764 of record PVIU01005960.1, read on the forward strand.
AGGCTGGTGAAGGTGTAAGGTTTGTCTTCTAGAGTTATCTGGTATCCCCGAGGAACTTAGTGTAATGGTGGCCTCAGTGCCACCGTGTGTGATCTTTACCCACGTCGGTGGGTTGCTCCTTGTTCTAAGGTGGGAGTGTGTTTACAGAAAGCCCTCCGTAGCTCTGTGGACGTTTGCTTTCCACCGAAGACACAAGCGAAGGACCACGAGGGGTTGGTAACAGTGTGGCCCCTGAGGGTCGGGTGTTCCCCACGTCCAGGCCACCACCTGGGGCATCTGGGAGTAGCTATAGCTGTTTACAGTTCTCTTTCCCTTGAGATCAAGTCCCTGAAGACAAGAATGGCGTCTTATTTTTCAGAGTGTCTCCTGAGCCTATCTTGGGGCAGCCATCCAGGAGGGGCAGTGAGTGGTGGCAAAACGGATGGATGTTGAGAGGAGAGGCTGGCAAGGGATGCTGGACCCCGTTACTAGAATCTGCCACCCATGGTGTAGGGTGCCCGGGAACAAGGAGGCAAGGAGGGGGACCAGAGCTCCCTATCCCACCCCATCCTTACCTATAGGACCCCTTGGGTCTCCCAGAACTCTGATCCTAGGAGAGGCCTGAGTTTGGGGGACGCAGCCCATTGCTGGGTGGGGGAGACAGGAGTGCTAACCTTCCTGTGAATGCCTGTGAGACGATGCCAGGGCCCCTAAAGGAAGGCAGGACTGTCTCGTTCTAGTCTTGGAGATCCCCCTTGTCCATGTTCTGTTTACCCCGTCTCCTTTTCTGCCTCTTTGTACAGCTGTTTTTTCTTCCCTTCCACTTCCCCACCCTTTCTGTTTCCCTCACTCTCCTGTCTTCTCCCCTCTGTCGCCCGTCTCCTCTCAGTCTCTTGCTTCATGTCTCCGCCCCTGCCCTCCGTGTCTGCGGGAAAGCTGGTACTGCCGTTGTGGTTTTAGGTTTCTCCCCTTGTAGCCAGCTCCTTGAGGTAGTGCCAACCCCAGGTGGAAGGGTGATCCATGTCTCATGGAGGCCCGCATGCAGGACCAGAGCCACACTCAGAGCTGCTCTGATGTTCCTATAGGATAGAGTCACGAGGACCCGAGTGTGTCTGTGTTTATGGGAGGCTTTGGTGGAAAACCCAGGGAAGAACCCATCTCTAATCCTCCTGAGCTGAGGTCCCAGTGGTAGGGTGTATGTGGGGGTGTGGCACGTTCTTGTTATTTTGTTGTTTTAATTAGGCTTTGTTTAATTGGTGCTTAGAGGGTTAGAGGCCCAGAGGGGAGAGGCAGACAGCACCCTGGCCTGTTGCCTAGTGAAGCCAGGCATATCCCCAGTGGCCAGCAGGGGTCTCTCTGCTCCTGATGCTGGTTGTGAGAGATGCCTGGGTAGTGGTAGGGTAGTAGTTGTGAGCCACCACCTGCTCTTAGAGAAGCTGAGGCTGGGTACCTGCTGCTGTCTGCCTTGCTTCCTTCTCTGGTGTCTCGTTATCTGCACCAGTGGATATGGTACAAGGGCTGTAATCGACTAGGTGCGCTGGTCACTTGCTGCTCTCTCTGAGGCAAAGATGTGATCTGGTTTTGGATCTGTATAGGTCACAGGGATGCCTCTGGGAGCCTGGGGATTATGAGAGATGGAGTATGGGCTTGTGCTCAGGGAGTCTGGCCCCTCAGTTATGACTTCCTGTTTCCCACTGGACTTGCCTATGGATTACCACCCAGACTGTTGTCCCTTGGTAGGGTGGGGACAAGTGCCTAAATCTCCTAATATGAGCCCTGCCTCACTGCTTGGAGAAGGGTTCCCTTCCTGATCCTGCAGCTTCCCTGCCAACCTCCTTTTCCACGGACACTTCTTTCTGCATACTAGGATGAGCAGGGCCCAGAAGTGCCCCGATAGGTGCCCTAGTTGGAAAATGACAGAAAGAGTCACCATCCCAGCGCAGCCAGGGGCCTCCTGAGAGCTCTGTCCTGCTACTCTTCTGCCTGTTTATCCCGTGTCCATCGGCATCATGCCCACCTGCAGCTCTGTTCTTTTTCCTGAGCAGCTCAGCTTCTCGTCTGCTCACACTGCTCCTGCCACTCACCTTTAACCACCTACATCCTCGGCGTTTGCCAGATGGTGTGAACATGGGGACAGAGCCACAGAGTCCCCTCCGGTGGGTGGTGTCCAAAGTGGCAGGCATCCTTCCCAGCCTGTTTCTCGTCAGTGCACGTAATCTCATGCCTGGATGGTGCTTACATATGCTGTGGTTGCCGGCTCTGGGTTTCTGCCTCCGAGACGATAGCCAGGGCAGGTCTGCACCTTGGCTAGACCACAGTGCTTCTTGGCACAGACCAGCTTAACATGTTATGGAAGGGCTAGATAATTTTGATCTCGGTGGGAAAGTGGGTAAGGAGTACATAGGGCAAACTTTGTATAGGCAGTCAGGGAGGGCTTCAGGTTTGGGAGGGCATGAATGGGCTTCAAGGCTTAAGGGTATAAGCTACTTGATTTCTGGGGAGAGCTGTGGCTATGTTCCTGATCAAGAGTATAGAGAGACCAGACAGGATTGCCAGGAGCTAGAGAAGCTGTCTCGGGCTATACCCTGGTTCCTGTACCTATGAGCTGCTTGGACAAGGAGGTGATGGAGACCCAGGGGAACACTTGTGTGCAGCTGTGGATTCAGAAAAAGTATGCTCTGTGCTACAAAGCCGACATTGGAGGGAAACATGTGATGTGGCCTGAAGTGGATTAGGTGTGCGTGGGAATGAGAATACTGAGTATGGGGACCTCGAGGTGGGACCTATTAGTAATGCTCATTGTTTAAGGTGCTTCGCAGCAAAGCAGGAGAGAGAAGGTTGCGTGCTGTGGGTAGAGGAGAGAGGCCTAGAGGGGCCGCCTTAGGCTAGGAGCTAACAGCCTACCTGAGCACTGGTGGGAGGTCCAGGAGAAACGGATGCAGCTGGAGGCCAGCCCCAGAGTCTCGAGTGAAGTCATGCCCAGGGTCCTGGTCAATGTGTTGGTCTGTCCAATGGAAATGAGTGTCTGGGGGCTGAAGATGGGTGTGTTAGGTGGGCAGGGGTGATAGGGATGGCTGGAGTCTTCACAGACTGTTCACTGAATCTGGAAGCAAGTGCGTCGGCTGGGATGTGTGAAGATGAGTGAAGGGCTGTGGAGACAGAGATGTAGGAGACAAATGTAGGGCAGAGCAAGGAGGGGTGCAGAGAGAGGGAGAGCAAGCGAGTGCGTGGGGCCCCTAGAGCTCCCCTCGCCCAGCGCCAGCCTTCCTTCACAACTGCCCTCCTCCATCGCCTTCTCATCACCTTGCTTGGTTACCTGGAGGGTAAATTGCTGGAGACACCTTTTGCCTTCTACTCTGTTTAGGTTTCTTAGGACACAGAAGTACCCCAATAGGTTTCTTGTCCTTCTGCAGGCCATGTTTTTCTGGATATATGAAGAGACTGTCCATTTGCCCTTGGGGAGGGGAAGGCTAGCAGTCACTAATGGGAAATTCTGTTGCTGGTGTCAGGAGGTCCTTGAGAGACAGTTTTGGTGGATGGTGGGGGGCAGGACAAGGGCCATGGTCTGGGTGTAGAGCAGTAGTGTTGGGTTTACACTGGGCACTGGGAAGAAAGCTGACGATTGAGACTGAGGGTATTGGGGACAGCAGCAGCCCAGGTAGAGACTCCAGAGAGTTCAAGCGGCGTACCGAGAAGGCAGACTCTCCAGGAACCTCTGACATCTTCCAGATCCAACACTCATTTTCCAGGCTGCTATCTTTTCCGTGCTCCCTATGGTAACCATCATATTTCTCCCACCCCACACCTACCTCGTCACTGCCTCCTCTCTTCCAGGAGCCCTAGAGAACCCTATTATGGCCTTTGGCCTGGAGGACTTCAATTCATAGGTAACAAGGACCTCTGTTGTGGGCCTAGCCTGCTGCTTCCCCTAATGGCCTATGGAGACACAGAGAAACATGTCTTGGCTCAGGCAGGTGGCTCCCTGGGGGACATTTCCAACCACAGCTTCTCATTTTACTTCAAATTAAACAGAGATTCCTTTCCAGGACGTGTAATTAGAGCTCAGGCTCCCCTCTCTGGATTCATCTCCTGTGGGAAGAGGAGAGGAGTGTGGGCTGCCTCGTGGGAGGGAAGGTGGACAGTGAGCTCAGAGTCAGGCATGGTCACCACAGACTCTGAACTTAGTGCCAGTGTCTAATGCTTTTAGGGCACAAGGATGTAGCCTGATTTGGGAGGTGCTCCCTGGGGGCTGGGGAGGCACAAGGAAGTTAGGGACAGAAGAAATAGATAAGCACATGAATATCTGTCCCAAGGCAAGGGGACAGTGCTTAGGATTCTGTGCCTGCCGGCAAGCAGCTCCAGACATATAGTTGAAGCCAGCTCCACACAGTGGGCTGCTCTGTAGCTCCCCAGTGTTTAACTGTGACTCTGCTGGGGGATGGTCCTCTGGTGCTGCTCAGGTTGAGATTCATTGGACTTCCTTTCTTTTCCTACATCCAGGGCTCTGACTATTTGCTGTCCCTAAATGTGGCTGGAGTTAGGAGTTCTGTTTTGAGAGGCAGCCTCTGCAGTCGCATGGAGGAAACCTTTGATCCCTATCTTCTGAGATCAGGGTTAAGGTTTTCCAGGTAGTATCCTTGGTTTTGCAACCTTTCCTGGCCCTGTGGCATCTGGGAACTTGCCAGGAAAATGGGGATCTCCCCAGCCTCCCCCCCCGCCACGTACAGTGAAGCCTCTGCCCCGAGAAGCTCTGTGAATGTGGGCACTGGGTGAGGGGTGGCGACACTGGGTTCAGCACTGGTATTCATATCTCAGATGGCCTTATTGATAGTGGCCTCCTACTGGCCTCATGCCCCTGTGACAGCTCTAGAGTCCTCTGCCGGTTACATAAAGCCCCAGGGATGCCCTGTTTTGATGAGTGGCGCCCAGCCTCCCTCCTTGGCACACACCCCTGCAAGTGGGTATTTATAGAGGACCCAGCTCACTCTCTTCTCTGTCTCCTTCCCCCAACTTTTTCCTTTGCTTTAGGACTCTATACTTCTGGATCATGGAACAGAACCAGGCCCTTCTCTGGGACAATCCCCATTGACTTGTGTTCAGGGGTTCAGGCTCCTCCCTGGTCCCAGGCAGGTGGGGATCCCCAGTCCCCTAGCTGAAGTAGCTTCAAGCTCTCATCCTGACAGTTATTTCTAGGGTCTAAGAGTCCTTGTGTGTTTCTGGGTTAGGAATAGCCCCTGAGGAAACTGATTGTGCAATCTACCTTATATGAAAGCAGAGTGGGGCCTTCTTGATGAGTGGGAGCTGGTTGGGGTGCAGACCTTGACCCTGTGACCCTCAGTGGGTGCACAGAGGCCCACCTTCCTCTGGACTAAACCACAGGTGTGTGTGGGGGAGGCATTCCTGAAGTCCAGTAACCTCTGACTCACGGCAGAAAGCGTCCATAATCCCCAATAGCCCAGACCTCTGCCTGACTACAGGGTCTAGGAGTGGGATATGCTTCTAGTTGCTTCTTGCAATTGCTGGCTACCACCTTCCAATGCACCAGCCATAAGAAAGGGCAGACGGCAGGAATCCTAGGCCCCAAGGACACACGCCCACCTGTCCCTTGTGTTTCCTCAAACTGTGCCTTTAGACTTGGGTGAATTTTGGGCTAAGACACCCCTAACTCCAGCCTCCACGGCCTTTCAGATTATTCAGAATAAATCCCAGAAGTTTCTTGGTGGTCAGTACCGTAGGTGGTCAGTCAAGACACCTGCCTGTGCCCACCTGATCCCTCTGCACCTGACCACTGCAGCTCTGAGATCAAGAAGTGAAACCTTTTCACAGAACGTCTCAGGGAGAGAAAGGAACATGCATGTGCAAAACTGAGCACAGCTGGCGCCCAGACTGGTGAGGGACCACAGCCTAGCCTGGCAAGGTCTCCAGAGCTCAGGACACAGAGTGGACCCACGGTGCTGGAAACTCCACTGTGAGCTGTGGACAACAGTGCGGGGCCAGGGAGCTGGTCCTGTAGCATCCGGCGAAGGCCTGACACATACAAGGTGTCAGACAAAGGAGTAAGGGTCTGGTACAGCATGTACCTCACTCGGGTCCATGAACCCATTTCCAACCTAGCCCAGTAGCTGGTGGCTGTAGGCCTGGGCAAGGTTTCGAGATGGGCTCTAGGTTAGTTGTCACCATTTAGGAGGGAGGGGACTTGTAAACTCCTAAGTTTCCATCTTGAATAGACATCCCAGTTCCACCTGGTGGTCTCTGCCTGTCTGGCTCACTAACATGGCTCTGTCCTAATTGGCAGTTCCTTGATAGGCTCAGGCATGGGTGTTCAGGTGTGGGTGCCCTGGTGTGTTGGGCTGTATCCAGGCCAGCGATATTATAACCCAGGGCAGCTGGTACTGCATCCTGTGGCTATACCCCCACAGATGTCACAGGAGTTTAAGTTCACACCCAGCAAGGGTGGCACTTGTGAGCAAAGAGTAGCACACTCATTGGCATCTCTCCTCCCTCCTCACACCTGCAGCCCAGAGCTGTGATCCATACTGAGGTGAGAATGATTTGCTAATGGTGTCTCTGTTACTAGGCTTGGAGCTAGTCCCTGGACCGAGAGCAGGGTGGCAAGCAGACCTCCTCCTCACCCTCGATTCCCTGATCAGGGAGCTTAGGAGCTTCCTAATTCCTGGGCTTCAATGCCTGCTGGATAGAAAGAGGCTCTTCACTGTTCTGCCTTCCGTGCTGTTGTAGCTTCCTCTGGTTGGCCTGCTTTACACTCCACCTTTTAGCCAGGCAGATGTTTCTAGGGCAGAGTTCCAGCAGGCCACATAGCTACACCTGTCATTAACTTGTGACCCTTAATCTCTGCCTGCTTTCTTCCCTCACTGCTGCCATCCCCTTTGTTGTTCCGGGTCTGGGGTAGTAGGGTTCATACTAGAATTCACATCACCATCAGAGTCCATCTGCGGTTCCCCCTGGGAAGGACCCTGTGCCCCTGGTTGGCCTACGAGGCAGTGCTGGGGCCCATTTGGGACTTGTACTATATTGCCACCCTCTCTTCTCCAGTGCTGGCCTTAGTCATTCCACTCTCAGCCCGCCAGGGCCGTCGTGTGTGTGTGTGTGTGTGTGTGTGTGTGTGTGTGTGTGAAGGCACGAATAACACAGCCCCACACAGACTGGGCAGCTTTTACTCAACTGTAACCTTGCCTGTTCTGGGAGCTGGAAGCCCAGGTTGCTGGTTTTAAGGTGAGTACCAGAGGATGTGATTATGGGTGGGATACAGCTCTAGGGCCAATTGTTTAGTGACCCCTTGCCTTGGGCTGGCCTGCTCTTCTCGTGCCCTGAGACTCTAACTAAGCATTGTGGAGTGCTGTGTCACCCCCGGCTTGAGGCCTCATCTCACGCGCTTCTTGTGCTTTCCTCCCATTGGCCATGGACCCTGACAACACAGCACCCAGAAGAGGCTGAGGATGGGAGGGGGAAGGTGACGGGGTGTGTGGTCTGAGGGCAGTGTGTTGTCTAACATGGAGTCCCTGGTTCCACCTTTTCTCAACGTCTGTCTCAGACTCTAGCTCAGGATGTACAGTTGTTCCCTGGTGGATAGGAGACCAGAGCTGCCTTGTCTGCTTGCAGACCTAATCAGTATAGGGGAGGTGGCTGACTGCTGCCCACAGGTGGGCAGACAGGGGCCAGAGGTTTTAACTGGGAGTGGTGGACATGCAGGTTTCCACGGACTCACCAGACTCACACCGGTGCACACTGGTAGAATCAGGGCCAGGAGTATAAGGGATGTGGGCCAGTGGACCAGGCAGATCAATGGACTGGCCACTGAGCTCCGGAAACTAACACCACCTTTTAAAAAAAGGTCAAGTTTTGATTTTGAGCCAACTGTAGTATGGAGGGAGTATCACATCCTTCCTAGGTTTCCGAAGTGACAAGTGCAATACAGTGCCACAGCTAGGACACTGAGCCTCCCATTCCCGGCGGGAGCTCTCACGGGGCCCTTCTGTAGCCCTGAAGACTTCTAGATCATCACCCACCCTGACCCCGAGTCCTGGAAATCCTTTCTCTATTTCTATATATATAGAAATATATATTTCTATATTTCACTAATCCTTTTATATTTCTGGGTTTGTTGTTGTTGTTTCAAGAATATTATGTGAGTGGTATATGCCTTCAGGATCCCCCCCATGACACACACACTGGGCACAGTCCTTTGCAGGTGATGTGACAATGGCAGTTTGCTTCTTTTATTGCTAATTTCAGGCATGCCTCAAAGATGTTGCCATGTGGTTCTCATCTACTACCATGAAGTACATTTTGCAATAAAGCAAGTCAGGACTTTTTATTGCCATAATGCATGTAAAGTTATACATTTTATCTACTGTATTAACTGCAGCAATATTATATTTAACATGTGCATTCCTTACTTTAAAAAGTGCTTTATTGCCGACAGTGTTAACTATCTTGAGATTTTCCATTGAGGGATCTTTTTGTTGGTGTCAGCTGCTGAAGAAAGTGGTGCCTGGCAATTTCCTAAGACAGCAGTAAAGTTGGCCTTTCAGCAAACTCTTCATATACTGCTCTTCAGTCTCCAGTGCTATTTGATAGCATGCTATCCACAGCGGAACTTCTTTCAAAATTGTGGTTAGTCCTCTTAAGTCGCCACTGCTCTACCAACCAATTCATGTGGTGCTGGGGACTGTAAGCCATTGCCTCTTCACCAGGAGCAGATTCCACTTCAGGAAGCTACTTCGTACATCCATCTTTAAGAAGCAGCTCGATGTTTGCTCATGAGATGACAATGACTCAGATTATTCTTCAGGACCACTCCTAACTCTAAGTTATCCACAGCCGCAGTCAGCTCTTCTGCGAGAGTCTTTAGACCCCCAAGCCCTCCATCAATGTTAACATCCTCTTCCAATCAGTGTGCGTTGGTGTTTTGATTTGACCCACCCTGAGTTACCAGTGTTTCTGCCACTTAGTGCAGTGACTCCTCAGACTCGGTAATATTTGTTTTCCCAGATTTATCAGGAGACTAAGTTGGAATTATGTCTCCATTTGTGAGCTACGGAATGGCTGTTGTGTTAGCCTGCTTGCAAACAACATCCATCTCCTTTAAGACCCACATCCCAGCTCTTTAGTGACAAGGTACATTGTCAGTGGACAGTGCTGGTTAACAGAATCCTTGTCTCTGAGCAGTGAGCCTCCACAGTGGGCCCAGTGTTCAGCAACACATACGTAGGTGTGGGATCATTCAATCTCTGTTCGTTTACAGAGCAGAATAGATTTAGGATAATTTGTGAGGCCCAAGGATTTCGAATGGCAAGTGAGCAGTGGCTTCCACTTGCCTTTCCATCTGCATCAGTACCCAGTGGAGTCAGCTGGTCCTATCCTTCTACCTGTGACAGTTTTCAGTGGCTTCTTCCTCCCAGGAAGTGCTGCTCAGGTACTGCAAATCTGTTTTAAAGAAGCCAGCTCCCTCAGCTCCTTCAGCTGGGCCATCTGGATTTCTTGCTATCGCGGGTACAGCAGCACCTGCTGCTGCCCCTGACTTGTGTGTTCCAGCCTTGGCCTTGCAGATGTGCAGAGAGGGGACTCTGCTGAGTTAGGTGTTGACTTAAGGAGCTCTGGTGGCTAGTTGATTTCTACAGACCACTAGCTCTTTATCCCTGTCAGCAGTAGGCCAGTAGCTTTCCGTTATATGGGTGTCATTGGACTTCCAGAATATATATTTTGATTTACAACTTGGCTGTTTGGAGTATGAGGCCACTTAGTCCCTCTCAGCTTCTGATAGCCTTCCTCTCTCTGCCTCCTCATTCACAGCTTCTCTTTAAGGTAAGAGATACACGAGTCTTCTTTTCACTTGGACACTCTGAGGCCATTGTAGGGCTATTGCTAACCTGAATATTGTTGTGTGAGAGGCCCAAGGCAAGAGAGAAGATGAGGAATTTGCTGATTTGGGAAGTGATCATATCATAACATTTCTTAAGTTCCTTGTCTTATGTGTGTAATTATGTGTCTTGTGATAAATGTTGCTCTCAAACAAGTGTAGTAAAAGTGTCAGATATCAATCAGCTCACAAGGGTGGGGCTGTGTCCTTTGTGTTATACATTATGATACAGAGCATCTGTGATAACTTATTTGAGACCCTCTTTGGGTAGATATGTTAGTCCTTTTCCTTGTGAGAATTGGAGGGAGGCTTACAGGATTCCTTTCTCCACCCCCATCTGCTATTCATATATATATATATATGTATGTATATATATATGTATATATATATATCACTTATAACTGTCCATAGTTGCCAAAGGCACTGTCTGGTGGTGTAGCCACCTCTGAGTTGCCTACATTCCTGTAGGTAAACCCTGTAAACTCACTGTTTATCAGGCCAGACTTCTTTGGTTTATTGGTGTCCTATCCAGGGTCAATAGATGTTTTTATATCTCCCCATGAAAAATCATGCAACACAGGTCACTATAGCAAATCAGTGAGAATGTTTGGAATAGTTACTAAGTTGTGGCAAAAGCCAAAAGCAAGAAAATGATGTTGGAGAAGTGACTCAGTACTTGATGAACACAGTTTATAAAAACGCTGTCTGATGCGCAGTAAAGCCAAGCACAGATCAAGGGCTCTAGTTTGTCTAACCATCTCCTTGTGAAAAGTTTCTATACATTTTCAAATACAGTTGTCTTTGTGTGTATGTGTGTGTGTGGGTGGAGCTAAGGAGCATATTTATCAGGCTATATTATAGCTCCATGTTTAGTGTTTTTAAAAGAATTTGTGGTAGCCCAGAGCAAGTACACTATTGCTGTGTTTACATCCCCCGGCGGTGTGCAGAGATCTCTGTCTTTGCTGGCTCATTTGGGGTTGTCATTATTTATGTTTACCTGTCCTCACAGGCAGTGGATTTCCTATGCTGTATTGAAATTATCGTAGCTTGTGTTTCCTAATGACCAGTGACAATAGACATCTAGTATCAAACACTCTAGCTAGAACTGAGCTGAGGATGTAGCTCAGCGAAAGAGTACTTGCCTATCATGTATGAAAGCCTGACTTCAGTGCCCATTATCATAAAAATAAAACAGCAAAAAATCAGCAAACCATATAGAGACTCAGTTCATGAGTTAGGATTCAACAGGTGGCAAAGCACTATAGCTGTCTTTATTTTGTGTTTTTATTTAAAAAATTTAAATGCTGTGTATGTGTGTGTGTCTGTATGTGTGTGTGTGTGTGTGCGCATGCATGTGTGCATGCCACAGTGTGTGTGAGGTCAGCAGATAGTTTGTAGGAGTTTCTTCTCTCCTACCATGTGGGTCCTGAGGATTGAACTTTTCATCAGGCTTGGCAGCAAGTGACTGAGCTGCCGAGCCATCTTGTTGATGCTCTGTCTTTTAAAAATTAAATTAAAAAAGTTTTTGTACTGTGGGTTCTGTGAGTAGATACAAGCTTTTATAAATTAAATTTGGAAATGTTCTCTTTTCAAGAAGTCACTACATCAAAATGACAGTTCTTGAAATGTTCAATAGATTTCTGGAGTGAATCCATCTCTAATACTGGAGATTTATTTTTTGGGGAGTTTTAAAAATTTAAGATTCCATTTCTTGCATTGTCATGGGGATATTCAAATGATCCGTTTCATACTGGGTGGGTTATAATAGCTTGTGCTCTTTTGGGAGAAGTTCATCTAGTCTGAGGTCTCAAGAGTGGCAGCTTCTGTAGGCGCTCTTACCCTGCAGGGCTTGTAGTTTTCGGCCCTTCTCATTCTGTAGATGGGTAGCTGGCATCTGCCCTTTCGTTTTTGTTTGCCAATGTTGTTAGAGGTTAGTCTCAAAGATGACTAAACTCTGATTTTTTACCATAATATTTGAACCTGTTCTGCTCTCATGTCGCTACCTTTATTCTGTTTTCTTTAAGTTCATTCTACTTTTTTCTCAGTTTCTGCAGTGAGAATTTAGGCTGGTGGCTCGAGATGTTTGGCCTTTTTAAATGTGTGTGTGTGTGTGTGTGTGTGTGTGTGTGTGTGTGTGTGTATGTTTTCAGTGCTGTACATTTGCCAATCAGCGTTGCCTTAGCTGCCCACCATTTATTTTGATATATCGTATTGTCGGTTTAACTCAGGGCTATGTGTTATTGAATGTTGTTTTGGATTCCTGCTGTGACTTAGGCGTTGTTCAGAGGTGTGCCCGGTTTCCAAGGGCTTGGAGACTTTTCAGACTCTTGTCATTTCCATTTGACTTCATTGTGGTCAGAGAGCACACTCAGTATGATTTCAGTTTTAAAATTTTGTTAAGGTTTCTTTTGGGGACAAATTTGATTTATGTTGTTACGTGCTCCTGTGGATACTTGGAAAGATTGTGTATTATGTCATATGGAATGTTCCTCAGCATTTCCTCCTGTTAGTCGCTTTATTCTAGAAATTATTGTTATTTTTTTTTTGTCTTCATGAAAGTGGCATTGAAGTCTTCAGTTCTCATTTTGAGTTTGTGTATCTTCCTTCCAGCTTACTAGTGTTTTTCTTTTTTCTGTTTGCAGCTCTGTGGATTGGTGGACATATTACTTTGATTTAGAATCAGTGGTTCTCAACCCGTGGGTCTCAACTCCTTTAGCAAGCCTCTATCTCCAAAAATATTTACATTACAATTCATAGCAGTAGCAAAATATTTTTTTGGTTGGGAATTACCACAACATGAGGAACTGTATTAAAGGGTCACAGCATTAGGAAGGCTGAGAGCCACTGGAAGCTTTAGATGTTTGTGCCCACTTAAAATTCACATTGAATTTAATCTCTTATGCAACCTTATTAAGAGGTGGGACCTTTCAAAGGCGGTGACATTGTGAGGACTGCACCTTCATGGGTGGCCTTTCCATCATTTTAGCTCTGTGGGGATGCAGAAACTGGCCCTTCACAGACATCCAGTTGGCTGTCACTTCACTTTGGATTTTCTAGTCCCCAGACCCACTAGAAATATAAACCTCTATCATTTGTAAGTTTGTAAATATTGGTCTCGGGTGTTTCGTTACAGTAGCACAAATGGCAAGTGAATGAAAAAGTAAGTAAAAAAGAAGGACATGACTGTTCATAGGTATGGCGGAGGAGAAAGTCTGTTGTATTTTATCTACATCTAGAGTCTAGAGTGGACGACCCTGAGCCATGTGAGGAGAGGATGGAGGGGAAAGGAGAGGGGAGAAAGGTGAACCAGATTCAGAGACCAAGAGGGCAAAAGGTAAAAAAGAGGCAAGTAACCAAAATGGCTGGATTATATAGGGAAGAGCCTCTGGGGGAAGGGCAAGCTGGAGAGTTGGGGGGAAGAGGGTGGGGCCTTGTGATGGGTAGGGACTGTGGAATGCTGGGGGAACCCCGACAGCCAGGTTCGCTTTGATATGATAAATAGACACCTCAGCCATTTGTCCCAGGGTTTGAGACTTAAGAGCAAGGACCTTTATGTGTAGAATCACCATGCAGTCTTGGTAGGTACTGGCAATATTTTGTTCTGAAGTCTGCTTTTTTTCTCCCCCTGATAGTAGTTACTGCTGCCTTTTTTGGGTAGTATTTACATGATGTTTCTTTTTAAACCTTTTATGTTCAACCTGCCTATGTCATTATATAGAAAATGATTTTAATTAACTACTTTTAGATTTATTTATGTGCATGTGTATGTCTATATGTGCATATGCCACGTGTGCAGGTGCCCAAGGAGGCCAGAGGGGGTCATTGGATCTCCAGGAGTTAGAGGCACCTGTGAATGCAGCTGTGTAAGTGGTGGCTTGTGGATGCAAGACCTGCCCCTGCCTTCTGAGGGTATTTCGCTAATTTACAGGAGGAGAAATCCTGCCATCACCATACTCTGCTTACAATTGCCCTAAGCATTTCTTGTGTTTATATTTAGAAGTAAGTTAGTCCAAGTAAGTTGACTTTTGGTTCAGCCACCAACTATATCGCACAGAACTCAGAGGGAGAAGCAAACTGTGTTTCCCCCACTCACGCGGTGTCCTGATTTCCCTTGCGCTCCTGAAGGACGTGTTTGCAGTTGACAGTTCTTTTCGTTCAGCCTCTGAAAGGTGCTACTTCCTTCTGTCCTGGGTGGTTTGCGATGTGAAATCAATTCATGAATCGCTTTCCATTATCATCAAGATGTGCTTTTCTGTCTACTTTTAAGACTTTTTAAGATTTTCTGGAGGGTTACTGTGTTGTGTTTTGTTTGGAATACCTATGAGTTGGTCCTGTTCAGAGTTTATTCAGCGTCTTGAGTCTGATGGTTTATGTGTCTTTCATATTTTTCAGACATCATATTTTTGAGCACTGTTTCAGCCTGTTAAACCTGAGAATCACAAGAGAAAGACCAGCTCCACGATTTTTGAGCTAAATTTGAAGCAAGTGTTAAATACTGGCCAGGACTATTCCAGGATTCCCGTAAAATGGCAACAAATCACGTTTTGCAGAGGCTTAAAAAGGCAACACTATAGGGCCACTCTTCCATCAGGTCGAATCAGGAGCAAGCATGCATCCTTACCTGTTTCCTGCCTATGTACCGCCCACCCATGTGTGATCAAGCACATGCAGTGCAGTTGGCTCAAACAACCTTGCTTAGGGAGTGAGAACAGGTGGCTTGTTTTCTCCCACAAACAACAGCCTCCAACATTTCAGGAGCTCTCTGTCCGTGGGCTTACAAGTTACAGTCCTTTTTGTTTTATGGATCTCTCAGGCACAATAATTAAATTTTAGAACATAACTTTGGCTCTCCCAGGCCCAGCCTTTCTCTTTCTGTCTGGAGCTGTAATGGTATTAACATTGTAGTTTCAGAGGTGCAGACCTCCCTTGTTGTTCTAGTGTTTTTCCTTATGTCTGTGTTCTCTCTGCTCACAGTGGGCAACGTCCATCATAGAGTTCCTTGGTTCTGTCCTCTGTCCCTGTCAATCTGACGTTGAGCTCATCTACTTAGCTTTTCATTTGAGGGGTGTGAGTGTGTGTGTATGGGATGCACACATATGCCGCTGCACACTTTTGGGAGGTCAGAGGACAACCTGCAAGAGTCAGTTCCCTCTTTCCACCCCATGAATTTTCCAGGTATTGAACCCGGTTTGCCCAGCTTGGCAGCAAGTGCTTTCCACTGAGTCTTCTCTCAGGCCCTTTGTGGTGTTTTCTGAGTGATTTTTACATTAGAACATGGACATTTCCATATTGTATTCTGGGTCTCTGGATCTTACTTAGACCTCCTGTTCTATCTGGGCCCCTTTGAACATAATACTAAAGGTTGGGCACTGAGGGCTCCTTGTTGAGGAAGGGGTTAATGTCCATCCTACTAGCTAGAACATAGAGGTCTTAGGCTGCAGGTAATAGATATAGAAGGTTCAGCACCAGAATGAAGATTCCAGCTTCTTCGTTCCTAGAGATGCAAGAAGAATAAAACTCCGGGAAGGGCTGGAGTGCAGCTCTGGGGCGAGCACTTGCCTGTCCTGCCTGGAGCTATAGCTTCAGTCCCTAGCATTGCACATACTGGGTATGGGGTATAGACTTGGAATCCCAGCACCCAGGTTGTGTGTGGGTGGCAGCAGAGTCAAGAGGATCAGAAGTTCAAGGTTACCCTCAACTATGCTTAGAATTCAAAGCCAGTTTGGGCTATGTGAGAATCTGTCTCAAAACAACAACAGCAACAAAATAACAATAACAACAACAACAACAAACTGTTAAGAAAAAGTCAGGTAGCAACTGAAGCATTTCCTGGTCTCATGGGCACTGTGAGCGTCCTGCTCACTCACTCAGCTTTGCTGGCCCGAGATCCCCTGTACCTGATCAGCCGTAGGTCTCTTTTGCACATATATAGAGCGCTCTAGCCAGCCCAAGGTTTCAGTGTCCTCCTAGGTCTCTTTCTCCTGGTAGACGTGTGTGACAGAGGTCTGAGGATGATCGTGAGGGCCAGGGAAGCCTGTGAGGTTGCCCTCCCTGCCTGAAGAGGAAGTTTGAGGCCTGGAAGTCACGGGGTACTATGTTGTCTCACTCTGTCTGTTTGTAGTGACTGAGAGGGTGATGGCACAAGGCTAAGGCCTTTCCTGAAGGGACTAGGACATCCCTCTGCACATGACACTATGTGGGAAATGAGGCTTTGGGATTTTGTCATGATTCAGAGATCTTTCCTGCAGGCTGGTTCCATTCCCAGTTGCCCTTTCCTGTGCAGTGAGTGCTGTGTCCTGTGCTCTGTGCCCCATGTCTGCTGCTGATGGTTGTGGTGCTGAGGGTGTCGTGAAAGACCCTGGCATGCAGTGGGTAGCCCACAGTTGCCTGCTGTTGGATGTTCTCAGGGACTCTACATGACAGACCAAGCCCTTCTTCATCCTACCTGAGATCTCCTGGGTTTAGAGGGGAGCAGGGGCTTGTACTGCAGGAGAGGCAGGGAGCTGCTCTTCTTGTCCTCTTGGAGTGGGGATGGGGCTTGGAGGCTGGGATAAAGCCAAGGCATCTTTGGATAAGACTCAGAAAGTCTGTCTCCATGGAAACCACCAGCAGCTTCTTGGGTGACACCAGCACTAGAAAGTCAGTGACAAAGCAGTTCCTGGGAGATGATGCCTCTGCTGCCGTCTGCTGTGTAGCAGGTGGCCTCTCTGGGCTTGTCCTGGATAGGCCAGAGCCAGGGTGTGCAGTGCAGACCTTTACCAAGCATAGCACCCTGAGCTGAGGAACTCAGATGCCTCCTTACTCTCTTGGCTTACTGTGGTAGTAGGTCACAAGGACACTGAGCCTGCCACTAGGTACCAATGGAGCTGGGCACATTTGCATAGCGTTTCATGGGAGTCTCACCACAGACATGACACTTCTCTGTGACCTCTGTTACAGTGGAAAGGACTAGGTATTCAAATAGGTTGGGCAAGAGGACAGGCCAAGTGTCTGTGACTCAAATGGCTGTCACTTAGACCTCTAGCTCTTGGTTGCAGGAGCCTTTAACTTTAAGTTCCTCCATGACTTGCCGACCCCAGAGTGTGAGTTAGGCAAGAGTGAAGAGATAGCCCTAGCTGTCTGGTCTAGTGGATGAAGAGATGCCCCTCCTATCTCAGCCCTTAACAGGGGGAGTCTCATTTCAAATTTTCATCACTAGAGTGGTAGCCCACGAGAGATGGGTTTCCTTTTCCCCTAGGTTTTTGTTTTTGTTTTTTTGACTAATTTATTGCCCAAACATAGATGTTTCTAAGTGTCAAACGGCTGCCTGTAGCAATGTTGGGATGGTATGGTCCTTCTGTCTTGTCCTGCTGGCTGGAGACCCACAGTCATCCTATGCTGCTCCCTCGCTGGAACTTTATGTAATGGGTTCTTCAAGGTAGAGCTGTCAGCTCTGTTCAGAGGACACTCAACCTCATGCTGGCAAAATGGAAGACAATTGCTTATGTTTCAAGAGGCTGTATGGGAGCTCAGTGAGCCTTGCAGAGACTATGTGCAGATTCAGTGCTGTCCTCATGGTTTTGATGGCTGTCCCCAAATGGCTCCAAAAGTATGTATACATAGGTGTGGGACTGCCGGGTGCCATGAGCTTTGTGGTCACCCCCATGCTTGGTACAGGTGTCCCAAGGAGCCAGCCCAGGTGGATGGGGCCCCAAGACATCAGTTTTCAGTCACCTCTGGTATTCCAGCTGGTGTGGCTGGGCTCAAAGGATGAGGCCTGAAGATCATGGGAGCAGCTATCTGTGAGAGCCCCAATGCTGCTGCTGACAGATATTGAGCTGGTCACCTTTGCCAGCTTATGACTTGTGGGTGTGTGGCCACGAACACCCAGCTGGGACTTCCAGGTTTGAGTAATAAGGGGTTAGTTTCAGGGTTGGCTCTGGATTATAGCTATAAGGTCCTGTCCCTCCTCCGGGCCTCTGTTCCTGGGAGGGCTTCCTACTGCAGGTGCTACCGCTCCCCAGGGAAATGCTGTTATATCTGTATGAGTCCCTATGTCTTACACATGTGTCCACATGTCCCTTCATGTGTCCACATGTCAGTGCTGTGTGTGCCTCTGTCCTTGAGTGTATCCCTTGCCTAGGTTATGTCCTCTTGTCTGGGTTATCTGGGTCATGTTTCTGTCTTTCCATATCCTTGGTAAGCTTCTGCATCTTGTTGTAGCTGTGTACAGAGGTGTCACGGTATGGACTGACTGCCCACAGATGCAGGATGTGTGGCTGTGTGTTCTGAGGCTTTTGAGTCCCTGTACATTTTATAAATGAGGTAAAGTTTGCACTTAACCTTTTTTTAAAATTGAGGCTTATTGTGGCAAACACACTACCACCTCCATCTTTTGCAGTGCTCGATGACTGTGCTTTGTGTGAGATGCTCATGGAGTTGCACACCTTGGTCTGACTTTAACACATTTGCATCCCTAAAGAAGCCCTGCGCCCCTAGTGGGTCTTGCAGTGCCCACCCCACTCGGTGCCACTGCCGACAAGCGCATGTCTATCTGTTCTTGTTATATTTGTGGCCTTTGTGTGCGATGACTTTCTTTCAGGATGGTGGGAGGCCCATCTACTTTGTAAGTGTATCAGTCTTTAACATTGTGTCCCATGTATAGGTCCACGTATTGCTGTTGTCTGCAATGACCACTCTGTGCTATGTTCTGTACTAACATACATAACATTCTTGTACTAAGTGCTCTCTGCTGAGCCCCAAGAGTTCGGAGTTGGGGCCATTGATTGTGAGCCTGTGATGACCAGCTTTGGCGGTACTTCGTAACTCTGCACGGTTTTGGTGGGGCAGGTTCCCAGGATTGTAAACAAGCGTGTGAATGGTGCAGCACCAATGTTTGGCCGGTTTGTTTCCAGATGGGCCGTGCCACTTTATGTGCCCACCAGTCTCGTTATATCTTCATTTTCATGTCCAATTTGCTGCCTCTCGGCATTCTGGTTTTGAAGCTCTTGTTAATTCTTTCTGTGTGAGTCTGTGCACCATTACTGTTTAATTTTTTGGCTTTACACTCTGAATTGTGCTCACTTTTATAAATTTACAATGAGTCCTTTGCCATTAGGTTTAGAATCTGTGGAACTTGTGTTTCTTCCCAGGATTCACGTTAACCCTTGTGAGAGGGAGACCGGTGAGTGAGAAGGGAGGTGAAGGCAGCTGGCTCTGAGCATCCACCGGGCTGTTCAGGGGTTTGTAAAGCTGAGGACTTAGAAGGTAGGAAGAAGCACTCAGGAAATACTTGCTGACTGTAGAATGCGTGTTAGAATAGACTGGTCTTGAACTCAACAGC